>CM060623.1:1685797-1743297 GCA_030578275.1 Meda fulgida
GCATAAGGTTATTTCCAATCTTTCAAATCATGTACGTTATGTTCCTCTGCATCCGTATGAGGACATCAGGAAGGCACAGATAAGAGGCGTGATGCAAGGTCACATGTTTTCAGTTGATGCGTGAACTTCCCTAAACATTCAGATTCTGTCATTGAATTCAGTCTATAAGTGTGTGTGTGTGAGACAGATGACCCGATCATCTCTTCCTCTTCACTACTAGTTACAGCAGCAAATAAACATGATGAACATCAGAAGGAATGTTGAGAGATACAGAACAACTCACTGACATCAATCATGTCTCATGTAATCCATCAATCAGCGTTTAACCCTCAATAACACAGCTGGAGAACAATAACCATAACATTTACCTCAGAAAAGACATTTAGTGTCCATAAACTTGATAGTCAGCTAGAGAAAATAAGAACTATAGAGATGAGCATATTGCTAAATACATGCACTAAAGTAAATATTAATTATATGTTTACTTAAAGGGTTAGTTCACCCAAAAATGAAAATTCTGTCAGTATTTACTCACCCTCATGTTGTTCAACCCCGTAAGACCTTCGGAACACGAATTAAGATATTTTTGATTAAATCTCACACGCATCACACACATGACCAGCGTTGGCCAATAGTGAGCCTGCGTGTGAAGTACGACACAGAAGCTTTGCGCAGTTCCACTATGTGAAATCTCAAGGCCCACAGGGAAGGAAATGAATAATTGAATAAAGTCGTTATTTTTGTTTGTTTTTTGCACACAAAAAAGTATTCTCATCGCTTGATAAACTTAAGATTGAGCCACTGTGGTCACTCGGACTATTTTAACGATGTCTTTCATAACTTCTGGGCCGGCCAGTTTCGATCCCTTAAGAAGCCTATGGAGGAGTGATCCAGCTCTCAGATTTAATCACAAATATCTTCATTTGTGTTCTGAAGATGAACGAAGGTCTTACGGGGTTGGAACAACATGAGGGTGAGTAATTACTGACAGACTTTTCATTTTTGGGTGCACTATCCCTTTAACCTGTTTAATGTATGTAATGTATTTGAATAAATCTGCCATTAAAAGAAAAGTTATGACAACCATAGTTTAAATGTTTATATTTCAAGTCAAGTATATTTATATAGCGCTTTTCACAATATAGATTGTATCAAAGCAGCTTCACAGTATCAATCAAAATAACATAATGTTTGTTTCTTAGTGGAAAAACATCCACGTTTGGTAGGGCTGATCAATGGTATTAATGATTGGTTAATTAATTTGGATATCCCCAACTGAGCAATCCAAAGGCAACAGTGGCAAGGAACCGAAAAACTCCATCAAGTGACCCACTGGTGTCCTAAAACTCCATCAGGTGACCCACTGGTGTCCTCAAACTCCATCAGTGACCCACTGGTGTCCTAAAACTCCATCAGTGACCCACTGGTGTCCTAAAACTCCATCAGTGACCCACTGGTGTCCTAAAACTCCATCAGTGACCCACTGGTGTCCTAAAACTCCATCAGTGACCCACTGGTGTCCTAAAACTCCATCAGGTGACCCACTGGTGTCCTAAAACTCCATCAGTGACCCACTGGTGTCCTAAAACTCCATCAGGTGACCCACTGGTGTCCTAAAACTCCATCAGGTGACCCACTGGTGTCCTAAAACTCCATCAGTGACCCACTGGTGTCCTAAAACTCCATCAGTGACCCACTGGTGTCCTAAAACTCCATCAGGTGACCCACTGGTGTCCTAAAACTCCATCAGGTGACCTACTGGTGTCCTAAAACTCCATCAGGTGACCCACTGGTGTCCTCAAACTCCATCAGGTGACCTACTGGTGTCCTAAAACTCCATCAGGTGACCTACTGGTGTCCTAAAACTCCATCAGTGACCCACTGGTGTCCTAAAACTCCATCAGGTGACCCACTGGTGTCCTAAAACTCCATCAGGTGACCTACTGGTGTCCTAAAACTCCATCAGGTGACCCACTGGTGTCCTCAAACTCCATCAGTGACCCACTGGTGTCCTAAAACTCCATCAGTGACCCACTGGTGTCCTAAAACTCCATCAGGTGACCCACTGGTGTCCTAAAACTCCATCAGTGACCCACTGGTGTCCTAAAACTCCATCAGGTGACCCACTGGTGTCCTAAAACTCCATCAGGTGACCTACTGGTGTCCTAAAACTCCATCAGGTGACCTACTGGTGTCCTAAAACTCCATCAGGTGACCCACTGGTGTCCTCAAACTCCATCAGTGACCCACTGGTGTCCTAAAACTCCATCAGTGACCCACTGGTGTCCTAAAACTCCATCAGGTGACCCACTGGTGTCCTAAAACTCCATCAGTGACCCACTGGTGTCCTAAAACTCCATCAGGTGACCCACTGGTGTCCTAAAACTCCATCAGGTGACCTACTGGTGTCCTAAAACTCCATCAGTGACCCACTGGTGTCCTAAAACTCCATCAGTGACCCACTGGTGTCCTAAAACTCCATCAGGTGACCCACTGGTGTCCTAAAACTCCATCAGGTGACCTACTGGTGTCCTAAAACTCCATCAGGTGACCCACTGGTGTCCTCAAACTCCATCAGGTGACCTACTGGTGTCCTAAAACTCCATCAGGTGACCTACTGGTGTCCTAAAACTCCATCAGTGACCCACTGGTGTCCTAAAACTCCATCAGGTGACCCACTGGTGTCCTAAAACTCCATCAGGTGACCTACTGGTGTCCTAAAACTCCATCAGGTGACCCACTGGTGTCCTAAAACTCCATCAGGTATGACCAGAAGCCTCGAGTTTAGTGATCTTAAAGAGCGCGATGGATTATAGGGCGATAGAAGATCCGTTAAATAGACTGGAGCTAAACCATTTAGGGCTTTATAAGTCAGTAGCAATACCTTATAATTAATACAGAACTTTATAGGTAACCAGTGTAGTGATGATAAAATTGGTGTTATATGATCATATTTTCTTGATCTAGTAAGAACTCTAGCGGCTGCATTTTGGATTAACTGTAGCTTGTTTATTGAGGATGCAGGACAACCAGCTAATAAAGCATTACAGTAATCTAGTCTCGAGGTCATGAATGCATGAACTAACTTTTCTGCATCAGAAACTGATAGCATATTACGTAGCTTAGCAATGTTTCTAAGGTGGAAAAAGGCTGTTCTTGTAACATATGAAATATGATTTTCAAAAGACAATTTGCGGTCTAGTATAACACCCAGGTCTTTTACTGTAGTGGATAAAGTAACAGGGCATCCTACTATGTTAAATTTGTGTTGTGAGAGGTTTTGTGGACGGTTTTTAGAACCGATAAGTAATACCTCTGTCTTGTCTGGATTTAATAAAAGAAAATTACGCGTCATCCAATCTTTTATATCTTTAACACAATCTGTCAATTTGGATAATTTAGCTTATTCATCTGGCCATAATGAAATATTTATTTGAGTGTCATCAGCATAACAATGGAAACTAATTCCATGTTTTCTTATAATGTTACCAAGTGGCAGCATGTATATTGAGAATAGCAGAGGGCCTAACACAGATCCCTGTGGCACTCCATAATATGGAACGCAGCGCTAAGATCGAGTAGAACTAGTATTGAGATACAGCCTTGGTCTGAAGCTAAAAGTAAATCATTTGTGATTCTAACGCGCCTAGTTCCAGTGCTATGATGCGGTCTGAATCCGGACTGAAACTTTTCATAGATGTCATTTTCTTGCAAGAAAGAGCACAGTTGAGCGGACAACTTTTTCTAATATTTTAGACATAAATGGAAGATTTGAAATGGGTCTGTAATTTGCTAGGTTATTTGGATCTAATTGTGGTTTCTTAATGAGAGGTTTTATAACTGCCAGCTTGAACGTTCTTGGAACATGACCTAAAGATAAAGATGAGTTAATAATATTGAGAATAGGCTCTTCCAGGACAGGTAACACTTCTTTCAGTAGTTTAGTTGGTATTGGATCTAATAAACATGTTGTTGTTTTAGATGAAGTGATACGTTTATTTAACTCTTTTTGTTCTATAGTTGTAAAGCATTGTAATTGTTCTTGCGGGGCGATTGAGGCTGAATTATAAGGCGTGAGCAAAGATTGAACGTTTACAATTGTGTTTCTGATGCTTTCAATTTTCTCAGTGAAGAAGTTAATGAAATCATTACTACTACACTGTGACGGAATATTTTGCTCTGGTGATGTCTGTTTATTTGTTAGTCTAGCCACGGTGTTAAATAAAAACCTTGGATTATTTTGGTTATTTTCTATTAGTTTGCGGAGATGATCAGCCCTGGCTGCTTTTAGAGCCTTTTTATAACATGACATACTGTCTTTCCACACGATTCTAAAGACCTCTAAATTAGTTTGTTTCCATTTACGCTCTAAGTTACGAGTTTCTCTCTTGATAGCATGCGTAGCACTGTTGTACCATGGTGCTTTAGTTTTCTCTCTAACCTTTTTTAATCTAATGGGTGCAACAACATCCAATGTTGTAGAGAGAATGGAGCTCATAGTGCTAGTTAGTTCGTCTAGTTCATCTGTTTGTTTGGGTTCAGGCAGCAGCTGAGATAGATCAGGTAAGCTATTTGAGAAATTATCTATGGTGGATGGAAGGATTGTTCTGCCTGGTAGATAATGTGGCTCAGCATGACATACTACAGCAGTACGTATTATGCAAGTTACTATGTAATGATCAGTGAGATCGTCACTTTGTGGAATGATATCTATGATATCTCTCCATATGATATAATTAAATCTAGTGTATGATTAAGACGATGAGTGGGACCACTGACGTTTTGCTTGAGCCCAAAGGAGTTTAATAAATCTGTAAATGCAGCCCCTAATGCATCATTTGTATTATCTACGTGTATGTTAGAATCTCCAACAATTATTGCTTTATCGACATTGACCAATAGATCTGAGAGCAAGTCTGCAAACTCTTTTAGGAAATCAGTGTAAGGCCCTGGAGGTCTATATACAGTAGCCAAGGCTAGAAATAATAGGGATTTCTTTCTTACATCTGAGAGCGTAACATTTAGCACAAGTACTTCAAACGAATTAAACTTGTGACCTGTTTTCTTAGTAACATTAAGGATATCTCTATAGATTGTTGCAACACCGCCGCCACGACCGATCAGACGGGGCTCATGCTTATAACAGTATCCTGGTAGGGTAGACTCATTTAGACCGAAATAATAATTTGGTTTAAGCCAGGTTTCAGTAAGACAAAATACATCGAAACTATTATCTGTGACTGTTTCATTTACAATAACCGCCTTAGGTGTGAGCAATCTAATGTTTAGAAGACCTAGCTTTAGAAATTGTTTTTGTTCACTAATAGCGAGATTTTCTGTTTTAATAACAATTTGATTTTTTTCTAGATCCCGCAGTAGATTTATTATTTGATCTCAGTAAACGAGGAATAGACACAGTCTCTATGCAATGTTCTACACCAGTATTAATATCAATTAAGTTGGTGCAGCAGAGACTGTATACTTGCAACAAGTATATTTCAGGTAATAATAGCTAATATTTTAAAAGTTTTTTTTTTTACCTTTAATTTTAACCTGTAATATTACAGTAATGTAGTAACTGACAGGGTTCCTGTAGAGTTTACGGCATAAGTTGAGAGAGATTTTCCCAAAATGGACATGTACTGTACCTGAGATATATCCAAATTAATCCAGATCAAATCTTATTGAACCAAAGGCGAAGTTAATCAAATCAAGCTTTTGAATCAAAATTGTATCGAATCATTAAATGCGTTAAATCGTTAAACATTCAGATCTGTGCTCTGATCCAGAGAGCCGTTGTCATGAATAGATATGAAACAATCTTTTCAACACACAGTATCATTATTTCATTATATCACTCAGATTATCACAGAAGTGCTGGGAGAAAACATTATAGTTCAGATATAAACACTGCCGTCTACAGTAGCGATCAACAGAGCAATCAGCTTTTGAAAGCATTTCGATTCTTCAGATAAAGATTGTGTTGATTACATCATTACTCCAGTAGGTGGAGACAAGAGACTTAAAATATGTGTTTGTTATTGAATTATTAAATCAAAAGATTTGTTAAAAAAAGCGCTGATTCATCCAGTAATGAAACAAGTGAAGACTTTGAGTGAGTCATTGAATCATTCACTCAAACTGATTTTTCTATTTTATATTCATATAAAGCAATTTGCATTTTGTCAGACTCAGAACCTCTAGTAAATTACATGTTATTTTGTTTAATTGTCTGTTCAGAATTGGAGAATCATGATACATTTTGATATTTAAAAAAAAAATTGTGATTCTTAATTTCTGCACAATGGTGCAACAGCTACACATTTTATTCTTCTTTCCCTTTATCAGGATTCATCAGGCTTTACTCAAACTTTACAAACACACCAACTGCTGATAACAAGTGCACGATTCCCAAAGAGGCTTTAACTAGACTCACTTTAGACCATTTTATACTTTTAAAATCAGTGCGGTCAGCATACGTATAAGTGCAAATAAAAGCATAATAAAGCACATATAAACACTGAAGTGCTGGCGAGTTATTGATGGAGACTTTTGAGAGACAGACACATCTAAATATGGGCTGGAATCAATAAATGCGCTTGTGTAAAACAGCTCTATTAGCTCAACCGCTGACTGACACACACTCCCAGAAGGCATTTATTGATAGAGCTATACTCACAGTTGAGCACACAGAGCAAATCTGAGAGTACGCTTGCGTTTCCATTCCCAGAGGCAAACGACAAACCAAGAGTTACATCACAAAATCTGTTGTGTGGAATAAGACTGCAATATTCAGCTCAAACATCATTAATGAAAAACTGCAATCACACTTACTGAGAGACTTTCCTCCGTCAACTGCAGCTTATTCACACTCTTATTTAGAGAACTAGTTAGTTAAAGATATACACTGACAAAAAAATATTTTAGGTTTTACAGACTTAACTTAAATTTACAGTAATTTTGTATTTTTTATTTACTGACCTATTGAATTAATATCTGTTATGTACCATTTTAATACACTGACAATCACAGTGGTGATGAGTCACATGATAAATCAAAGCTCATCACAAGCAGCTTTTAAGGTTAACGGTAAAGGTACAGTCTGTAAGAATAGGCGCGTTTCCATTACAGATTTCCGCAAAACTTTTGCGATCTTTTTCTAAATATTGACAAAAAACTATTGCGAAATGACGGCGTTTCCAGTAACCGATGTTATGCGACTAAAACGTAATTTTTTCCTCTCGCAATAAATCATTCCAAAAATCATGGCGACGGATGTTGGTGGGCTTACGTATAATCGCAGCCACCGCACTGGCCAATTAATCGCAGGAGACGTGCGTGTGTTATCCAAGCATTAATGTTAAGGAAAGACCCTTATACTACCGAAATATTCCTTTTTGGAATTGCTTAAAAAACCACCTTATGCGAGCGTAAAAACGTTTTTGCGATAAATGGGAGATTTTGCTAAATTGACATGTTTCCATTGGACGTATTTTCAATTCGCAATTTGAAGGGTAATGGAAATGCGGCTAATGACAAGTGGTACACACACCTAGTGTTCGAAATAGGTACTGCAGTCCAAATTCACAATAACGGAGATCGTTGTTTCCTGACTCGACGCTCACGCGGGTTGCCAGTTTCAGAACTCGCAACAGGAGCGACGTCGAAAGCTGAGGAGACTTACGTAAGTTAATGAGTTGATTTATCCGCGTTTTAATATGCTGTCTTTCAGAGATCTTTAGATGGATATTAAGGCTTTTCAGGTTGTGTGGAATCTGCAATCTCTGGCCCAGTTTGTTTGCTCGTTTCCAAGGCTACAGTTTCCTGGCAACTGGCATCCCGGGTGTCAAAACACTATTGGCTGAATTGGCAGTGGGCGGAGTCACACAGACCAAAACAAAACCCGACTGACAACACGGAACGTGTAAAATAAGTTACATACAGCACCTTTAATACTAATATATAGAAGCTGCATAGTGTCATTCACACAAACACTGAACACCATCATGGTAACACATGAAATTTTAAAAATACAATAAATATTAATTTAACAACATAAAATGCTAATGTACACACACACACAAAAGAAAAGCTATAAAGAAAGTTATATCAACCAAAATACATCAAATGTGAAGTACCACGCAGGGAATTGTGGGAATGTCAATTTACAGTTTTTCAAGACATTATACAATGACTTGTTCTTTTTCACTTCCAAAAAAACTTTCAACGTAGCATTTTCACAGTCTTTTACCGTTAAAAATCATTAGTGTAGTTAGTGTGCTGATCTAGTCCAGATAGAGATGGAATTAGCCGTTGAAGTTATGGAGTTTGTGAAGTCTTTGTGTGCTTGCCATGAACTCACTGGCGTTTAGTGTCTTCCACACAGCGGACTCCTGACTTCAGCGCTTTACTACGGCCCTGAATGAACGTGTTTGTATTGAGTCTGACCTCAGCGCTGACTGACCCACTGACCTGATTCAGGACAAACAGCCCTGTGAATGCCCAGGTCACCGGGTCAGGGGTCACGGGACGACCCTGAAGAGTCTATGACACTCGCTGACGGTGGGGTTTAGCTGTGATACTGGACACTTCCATCTGAAGACACCCACTGTAGTACTGTCATACGCCGTGCCATCATGAATAACCTCCAAACACGGTCTAAAACGTATTAATTGGGAAGGGTAATTAGCAGGAACAAATAATAATAATAATTATAATAATCATAATCTAGAATAAATCCATGGTTGTGTTCACAGATGCAAGCCAAATGAAATGAACATAACTTGAATAGGTTCACTCTTTACAAGAACCAACAAACACTACAAGTTACAATACAAATATTTGTCTGAAATTTTCCACTTTCAAAACCCTAAGCTTTAATTTTGGCTGAAAGCTGGTGAAATGCTGTAAACTTCTGTCCACGAAAATGTTACAACACTTTTTTACATGTATTTATTCAGAAGGCCCTTTTTCCAAAGCGACTCACATTGCATTGAAGGAACACATTTGGATCAGTTCATGCATTCCCAGAGGATCAGACCCATGATCCTGTGATCTACTGTTCGAGCTAGAAGAATGCTTACGCGTTACGGCAATTATATGAATATAAATGTAAATAAAGTGAAGCTAGCAAACACGGCACTCCCTAATGCAGGTTAAACTCACTGAACCCGATGGAGTTCGTGAGAAGCCACATTCATGTGAACCGAGACGCTTTTATAAGCGGATTACATGCGTGTAAATGAACACCGTGCCGCTCTCCGTTCTGAAACAAACAGTGCAGCAGTTTATATACTTCTACTAAAACACAAACTTTGATATCATTTTGGGCTGAGTTTAGGGTTCAGTTTACGTCTTCTGGACGGCCCAGTAAACGTGTGTGTTGAAGTGTGTGTTTGTTCATGGATCAGGACGCAGCTCACAAACGGTTTAAGCCTCTTTACAGTGAAAGGAAACACTCAGGCTTACTTCAGTTAATAAATCTTATGAATGCATCTGTACGCATTATGCAAGACAGACTCGCATGCTTAAATTAACTTGTACTAGATTGTTCATGGAAAATGAAAGACAGGTCTGAACCAGTTTTAAGTCACTGAGATGCTTTTACTCACTTTAATTCATTCACTTGATACACAGTGATACGAACCGTAACGATGGCGTGGGTTTCACCGTATCAGTTACAAAACTACACTGTAAACAAAAAAGTTGCTGCCTTAAAGAACGATTAACTTCGATGTTTAAGTTATTTCAACTTAAATTACATTAAACTGACTTAAAAAATGAGTTGAATTGCTTAACTTATTTTGATAAGTTGAAGCAATGTAAAAACATATGTTGTCATAACTTATTGCTCATAATGTTTTACATTAGATCCATCATGAAGTGAAACTGGAATAACTGACGCCTCGTTTCAGAATCACTTCTTTCGTTTAGGAGACAAAAACTCTTGATCTGTGAAACTTTACTGACCTTTTATATTCATAAACAGCTTTATTGCACAACGCCTGAAAGGCAATATTTGAACAAGCGTAGAGCTTTTTAAGACATGGCTGTTTGTTGGTTACAGCGCGTTTTAAAACCGAAAGTCAAGCGTCATCACCTACATTTTTTTAAAAGTGGCTCTGCAATAAGAAAATGTTGAAGGGAAAGATATTGGCCTGTTTTCAGGACTCTGTGCCATGAGCTTACAGTGTGTGAAGAGAGAAATTGTTCACATCAGTGTGTGTTTTTAAAAATGCGAGAAACAGCTGAAGATCCACATCTTGAGCAACGGTTACAGTCGCAACACACATCTCTCCGTCAGGAGGCTTTTCTGCAGGTCCTCAGAAACATGGCAGATTATGAAAGTACATCGGGTTGCAAATGCTGCTTGGTTGAGAGTTTGATGAGCCAAACACTGCAATTGTCGCTGTGGACTGAAGCACACCTGTGTTCGAGACCTGCCGCTTGAGCCATGGCGAGTTCACAGTGTTAATGTGTAGCGTGTCGGGAGCGCTGGGTCTCTCGCTCCGGCTATTCTTAGACACAGAAACGCCTCCTCACAAACGGAGGAAGGGAAAACAGGCGCGAGCTTAATATGAATACTAGCTTAATAACACAAAGGCTTCATTTCAATTCATCAACTTTCATTTCAAATTAATGAAAATTACATCTATTATATAAAATACAGGTGAAACTCGAAAAATTTGAATATCGTGCAAAAGTTATAATTTTAATGATTCTTACAGCTTATGAAAACCCCATATTAAAAATCTCAGAAAATTTTAATATTACAAGAAATCAAAAAAAAGGATTTTAAATACAGAAATGTCGGCCCTCTGAAAAGTATAATCATGCATATGTATATGTTATATATACTAAAAATATTAGTTTCACCTTTTAATTTAAATGACTGAAATACACAAACTTTTGCACAATATTCAAATTTTTCGAGTTTCACCTGTATATTTTGTGGAGGTCTGCATCCACAGGTGCTAACAATTTTTTTGGTCAATAAATACAATTAGAAAAATGCAAAAGATCTGTTTGTTATTTGTTTAAGGGAATATTTATGCAATCTTAGAATTTGACCTCAATTTAAGCCACAATGTTTCATAACCGTTCTAGCACTGCTGTCATTTATCATTTTTCAGTGATGTTTTTCACAGTTTTGAGATGTTGTCCTCATGGTCTGGTGTAAGCAAAACACAGCAAAGTTTACAGTGCCCTATTATGCTTTTAAAAGTATTACTTTTCATGTGGTGTGTAATATAGCAGTTTGTGAATGTAAAAGGTCTGAAAATATCAAAGCGCAAATAAATAGTCTCATAACAGAAAGAAGAGATTCTGAACTGAAACGAGTCGTCAGTAATTCCAGTCTGTAGGTTTGTAACTCATTTGCATAATGCCAGCCTCTGGTCTTGATTGGCTGAGCAGCGTCTCTTAGCTCCGCCCTCAAACACTAGTGTATCTGAGACTGGAAGAGTTTGGTTCGTGTTGTTCGTGTCCAGAAGCAGTTTTCTGCTGACAAAGCAAATCCACTGATGAGATTGATACGGTAAAACCCACGCCATCGTCACTGTTCGTATCACTGTGATCAAGAGCTGAGATTCAGATATGATAATGAGCGTCTGCTTTCTGACCAATCACAGAAGACAGAGCCATCTGACCAATCAGAGCAGAGCAGCTCTCAGAGTATGTTTGGGAATGTCCCGCCCCTTTCCATAACCGCCAGTTTAACACACTACTAACTCAACCAGGCCCCGCCCCTTTATTCTGCGTATGAATTATTATAATGAGGAATATTGTGACGTGTTCCCGGAAGAAACTCGAGAAACAAGAAACAATGGAGGCGTTTCAGAAACGCTGACACTGATATAGAGAAGAGCTTTTTCATGCTCAAACAGCAACAGCACACACTAAACACAGATGGAAAAGCATAACAGGACACTTTAAAGAATGATTCCACGAGTGATTCACGGTTTGGTTCTGCTTGTTCATGTCCACATCTCTCCATCTCTCCATCCGCTCGGCCTCAGCTGGCAGCAGGTTTTGTAAAGCTCAGTAAAGCGTGTGTCCCACGCGAGCACAGCGATGTTGGCGGCACAAACACACCTGATGTCTCTTCATCGGTGAGGCAGGGCGCCACATGCACATTAACAGATTGGACTCCACAATCAATTCCATAAAACGCTTTATATGGCATCCCACATGAGTACACACAATCAACACTAAGATCTATGATGAGGAGCTTTAATTATCTCTCACACACACACACACACACACACACACACACACACACACACTTCATAACAGCTCGACAGTAGGCTCCAGGTTGTCTAATAATATCCGCATCTTCATGAATCACAGCGGCAGTAATTGAGCGCGGTCACTGATGACAGAAACCACGATGGACAACATGTCAATAATATAAACAATCTGTCACCAGCCAAAAGATCTCATATCAAACCCGTCGACATCTGAATCCTTCAAATGAAGTTCAACGCACCGGAATGCAAACAGATCTGAAACAAAAGGGTCATTTAAGACTCGACCTCTAATGACCCGCTGAAGGACCAGCACTGACACACTTGGCAGTGTTTCTACACGTGAGCAGACAAACCCTGACACGACTCGAGTGTGTGGGTGTGTGAGATCACCATCAGCGACGCCACATTCCACCAGGAGATGCTTATCGAACACACACACACACACACACACACTGATAATTCACTTTCCCGCACGTCAGCCAAGATGTTCATGTCTTTCTTTCTTCAGAGGAAAAGAAATGAAGGTTTTTGAGGAAAACGCTCCAGGATTTCCTCCATATAGTGTCTTCAATGGGGTCCAACGGGTCGAAGGTCCAGATGTGAGTTTCAGTGCAGCTCCAGAGTCTCGACACGATCCAGACGAAGAATAAGAGTCTCATCTAGAGTAGACAAACCAGCGGCCATTTTGTTGATTATGTTGAAAGGTCATGCGTGATGTAGGCGGAAGTACTGACTTCGTGTTTACAAAGCAAACGTGCAAAGTCAAATGCCCTTTAAAAAAAAGAAAAGAAGAAATGGTAACAACGATGTCGGACGATTTAAAAGTTGGATGTGAAAATGAGATGGAGTATTTCGCTGTACTCTACATTTCTGAGCGTGATCACGTAATGTGTGTCGCATCACCGCTAGTGCAAGAGGAGCGTAACAAGGACAGATGATCTGGGAAGGAGGAGGTGGGAACCGGCGAACAATCAACACTTAATAATAAATAAATACAAAAACGAAAGTGAAGACAATAGCCCTCGTGGACGACTGCTGTCACATATAATAAAACAAACACAACATAAGTCCAGGCCTCTTCCTCTCTCGATCTTCACTGTCGTCGCTCCTCCGTGACAGATTCGAGACGGTGGTACGCCACTCAATCACGCCACCGGATCTCTGGTTATAAAGTATATTAATGTGTATTGTGTTATAAATGTCGCTGGTTTGTCTAGATGAGACTCGTATTCCTCGGCTGGATCGTGTCGAGACTCTGAAGCTGCACTGAAACTCACATCTGGACCTTCGACCCGTTGGACCCCATTGAAGACACTATATGGAGGAAATCCTGGAGCGTTTTCCTCAAAAACATTCATTTCTTTTCCTCTGGAGAAAGACAGACATGAACATCTTGGATGACGTGCGAGAGAGTGAACTATCAGGACATTATAATTCTGAAGTGAACGACTCCTTTAAACTGCAAATCAAGGCCTGTGCTTTCAAATGCAGTCAGCCTCAGTCACGTGAACATGTGTACAGCGCTCATCATAACACGGCCCCTGCCTCATCAGCTGCATGTACACAAGACACACGTGACTTCAGATGTAAGCCTTAAACATTTGCTTCTCTGCGATGCATTTAGAGCTGCATGATTAACGGTGAAAGATTAGATCTGGATTCAAACACAATCTCATTCTGTCTATTCAACCTTTGACAGAAGACGATCGTTTTTATTTGACAATCACCTGGTGTCACAACATCAACACGCAGTGTCCAAAAGTGACGTCAGGAGAGGATATTTGTTCTTTATGATCCTACAAGTTCCATTAAACCATCAAAATATATGTTTTAAATATGAGGGAAGAACAAAACACTAAACTTGGTTACCGTATTTTTCTGACAAAAAAAAAAAAAAAAAAAAAAAAAACACACAACAGGTACAGGTTTTACTTTAAAATGCAAAAAAATCATTGAAAAACATTAACTACAACATCATTAGTTGTTAATATTACCTTGCTTCTCTCTTGTTTTTGCATGTTCATTATTTCTTTGTATTACAGTCTGGTCAAAAATTATGTTGCACATTTGTCATTGTGTTATTATCACAAATGAAACAATCAACTCCAAGCACAACTGCGCAATATACTACAAAATGAACAAATGTATAATAAATGTTTGAATAAAGGCTGAAGATGTCAGTTCCCGCTGGCCACTATTGTCTTTGTGTGCCATTTTTATGGGTCTTTATTTTGATCAAAGGCTCTTTCTGTCATCAACACCTGAGATCAATGTTCAGACTAACAATTTCTCTCACACACACACACACACACACACACACACACACACACACACTACATGTTCATCTCTTCAGATCTGAGGAGTAGAAGAGCCATTGTTCTACGTATCAAATACCAAAAGCAACCATGAAATGCCACTTGTTATTCAACTTGCAATTTGTTTCACAATGTTTGTCATTATTACATGTTTCCAAGGCCGGCAGGAATCCAGGACTTTTACATTTGTGGTTTCAGTTAACATTTTCAAACATGATTAATTGGGATTTCCATGAAAAAACATTTGAAAGTTTTAAGCACACGCACTACATCTAATGTGACTGGCATTTACAGTTATGAAAGGCAATAAAAACTTTAAACATTGCAATCTCTAGAACAGCAGACATCTGCAAAGATCAGAAGATCTCATGATGGCGGTTTACATTCACAGATTGCCGTTTCCATCAAATGCTTATCTTCGTGAAGCGTTTGAAAGATCTGACCACTCTTTCACAACAGATGTCATTTCTTCATTTGTGTTGGGAATGAGCACCAATAGTGATGAACTCTGTATGGCCGCTATTAAAGACCGAGAGAGAGAGAGTAACCTGAACTAAACACTGACGCTGTAAATCACTGATGAACAGTAAAGCAGCCGGTCAAAACACACACACACACACAATTTCAGTCAATCGAAATAATCAGAAATCCAACCCAAAACTTGCAATCAAGTTCACATTTTTCATTACTTATTATCCACTGGCCAGTTACAAAGAAACGCGTGCACGTTCATAAGTACAACGTATGCAAACGTACAGATCGTATTATAACAGGCTAGGGATCATAAGCATCACAGAACATAAGGCATTTCTGAACCAGATTAAAAAGATGCCCGTATGATGCGTTCACATGCTTAGCTTGTCCTATTGATCGGATTATTTCAGGTCTAAACCACCCTTCAACCCAATCCAACTGTTATTCGGCTCAACTGAGATATTCATGTAGGTTTTTCCGATTATTGTGTGCATGTAGCTAATGAAGAGCCAAACCAACACCAACCAGCTAAACCTCCTGAAACCACCTTGGCACTCAACAAATTAAAGTATAAACATAAAAAGCCTTTGTTTTTGCTTTTAATTTATCGAGTGCTTTTGCATGATAAGTTTTTATGAGTCGCATTTTCCCTACATCTAAAAGAGCAGCTGGATACGGATTGTTACACCCCGTGCAGCGCTTTGTACACATTGTCTTAGGTGTCATTAAAAATGTTTACAAATGTATAAAATGTAAAACAACAACAACAAAAAAAAACACTGTTTAACAGAGATCATCGCCCCCTAGAGGGGAACCACTGAAATTTCAAAATGCTTCAAAGCTGTTATGACATACAAAGCCTAGATTACTGTAATCGCATGACTTCGGCAGTTCGATATGCGCCACGAAATAACAAATAATTTTCAAAGGATTCGAAGCTTCACAAAGCGCCCATCACTGCACAATGGCACTGCCACAGTTAATGAACACAACAGAAACACACCTGAAGCTCACACCAGGCCACCTCCACCCAGGTGTCCGTGTCCAGGCCCTTGTAGACAGTCTTGAAGGACCCGCGTCCGATCTCGATGTCGAACTTGAGGAAGCGTCCTCCCGGAGAGGTGGCGATAGCCTTCATCCCGGCCTCCTCCTCGTTCTCCTCGCTGGCCGCCTTCATGCTCATCTTCACCGCATCCGGGTCCGCCTTAGGCTCAGTTTTCTCCTTCTCGTCGGCACTGGTGCCGTCTAGGTCTTTCTGACCCTTCTGGCTCTCCGTGCTCGACCCTTCTTGTAAACTGGAGCGCACGGCCAGAGTGCGGTCCACTATGGTGCGCAGGTGAATGCTGAGCATCTTCTTCTGCTCCTCACTCTCGTCGTCCGCCTGCTGCTCGTCATGATCCGCGAACCACAGGCTCCGTCGGATGAACCTGTGGTGTTTGGAGGACGGGTATGAGCTCGGGTCACTGCCGGCCCGCACCAGCGCAGAGCTCTCCAGCTCATTCACATTTCCCTCGCTGATGGTCTCGTAGATATTCGGCTTGAGCTCACACTGGGAGTTTGGCACCGATGAAGCGCAGCAGTCGGGTTTGGGCTCCATGGTTTAAATCAATCACACGCTGGTGCGGCACTGACGCATGTTCCCCAACACCAGCGATATCACACCTGTGGGAATACAATATTCATCATTAATGCATTCATGGCAGAATCTTTTTTAAGTTTCAGGAGTCGGACACACCACAACTACTAATCTTAATATGACTAATAACAATATGCACAATTTCTGTATGCATGGAATCTGGCAAACTTTCCTCCGTGTGTAAAACGTGTCAGTTTTTAATTCAACACTGGTGTAAATGTGCTTCTTTCAAGGACTTGTTCATTTAATAGGCTACTAATATACATTTTTGACAACATTTACATGAATTAACATGTATTCTGCCCTGTTTTAAGACAAAATAAATTGGCAAGATAAAAGAGACCCACAACCCTCTATATAAATATTCTCAAAATTTAGAGAGGATTCTAATTGGCTCAAATTAGTACCAAACTGTAAATTGGCTAGTTTTCGTTTTAATCTAAAGTTGCCAGGTTTCTTGAATGCCTGAGAATTAGGTGACATCTCATTAAATATGCATATTTTTTTCATATTGCATCAGAATCAGAAGTGATAGACATGGCACGTTTTTCTTAATTTGATGAACAATCAACTGGTTAGTCATTGTCAAAAGGTTCCCAAGTAATACAATTTTTTTTTTACATTTCGTATATAAAAAATACATATTTTAGCATAAAGATGCGATTTGACCAGAAATAGACGGAATGAAGGAATATGGTTCTAATAGAGCGGCTGTGAAAGATGATATTATTTACTGCATGAGCAAATGTCACTTTAAGAGCGTGGCCTCTAAATGCTAATGAAATCGACGAAGACTTCATCAGAACAATATGATGAGCGCGAGCTACTGCAGGTGCGACACATAAGCTCTATTATCCTCCATTATATGCAACGAACATGAAGCAGAGATGCGAACTCACATGTGCTGGTGATATATGGTGAAATCTCAAGTGTCGCGCTGGGTTTGATGGTGAAAGATGGTCGGCGGAGATGATGGTCTGACCGCCCGCAACACGCAATAAATCACGCGTGAAACGCGCTTTGCGCATTTGAGGTGGAGTCGTGTCGAGGTCCAGAAGCAGCAGCAGTCGGGCTTTAAACACACGCTCGTGTCTCACTCACCTCGGCATCCCTGGAAATTTCCCCGTTTGAAAAGGACTGCTGAACCCCTGCTTTAGTGCTCCTGCTCCTCCACGCCCATCTGAGACCGAGCGCTAATGAAATGGAACGTTCCAAACATTCCTCTGCCTCCTCATTACAGGAACCTCACCTTTCACACATTACATCATCCTCCTCATCAGGGCAGCCCTCGCGTTTTAAAGCAATAGTGGACTCACGAATAAAAAATCTTTCCGTTTTTTCTTCTCCCTCTCTCTTATCCCAGATGCACATTGTTACTGCAAAAGGAGATATAGCCTATTTATTCCAAGCAGCTCTTTTCCATTTAACAATACCAAAAGAGTGACCCATATTCATTCCACTCATGCATAATAGTTAAAGTCTCCTGTTCATCACTTGGAATATATCATGCAAGTCATGTGGACTGCAATTGTGGAACGATTCCTCATTTAGTCATATTTATAGGGTTAGTTCACCCAAAAATTCTGTCATTAATTACTCTCCCTCATGTCGTTCCATACCCATAAGACTTTCGTTCATCTTCATTACACAAATTAAGATATTTTAATGAAATCTGAGAGATTTCTGTCCCACCATTGACAGTTGCGCAACTAGTTTTGATGGTTTAAAAAGTTTATAAAGAGATCAAGTAATTGATCCATATGAATTGAGCAGCTTATTCCAAATTTTCTGAAGACACTCGATCACATTTTATGATGAACAGATTTAAGTTAAGCTTTCATTCACATATAAACAATAATAAGCGAACATAATAAGAAGCTCAACCAAACCTGCTTGACATACGAGAACAAACCTCATTGGTTCTTGCTGAAGCTCAAAGGTGATGCGTAACACGAGAATGAACCTCATTGGTTCTTGCTGAAGCTCAAAGGTGATGCGTAACACAAGAATGAACCTCATTGGTTCTTGCTGAAGCTCAAAGGTGATGCGTAACACAAGAATGAACCTCATTGGTTCTTGCTGAAGCTCAAACGTGATGCGTAACACTAGAATGAACCTCATTGGTTCTTGCTGAAGCTCAAAGGTGATGCGTAACACGAGAATGATCCTCATTGGTTCTTGCTGAAGCTCAAAGGTGATGCGTAACACGAGAATGATCCTCATTGGTTCTTGCTGAAGCTCTAACGTGATGCGTAACACGAGAATGAACCTCATTGGTTCTTGCTGAAGCTCAAAGGTGATGCATAACACGAGAATGATCCTCATTGGTTCTTGCTGAAGCTCTAACGTGATGCGTAACACGAGAATGATTCTCATTGGTTCTTGCTGAAGCTCTAACGTGATGCGTAACACAAGAATGAACCTCATTGGTTCTTGCTGAAGCACAAACGTGATGCGTAACACGAGAATGAACCTCATTGGTTCTTGCTGAAGCTCAAAGGTGATGCGTAACACGAGAATGAACCTCATTGGTTCTTGCTGAAGCACAAACGTGATGCGTAACACGAGAATGAACCTCATTGGTTCTTGCTGAAGCTCTAACGTGATGCGTAACACGAGAATGAACCTCATTGGTTCTTGCTGAAGCTCAAAGGTGATGCGTAACACGAGAATGATCCTCATTGGTTCTTGCTGAAGCTCTAACGTGATGCGTAACACGAGAATGAACCTCATTGGTTCTTGCTGAAGCTCAAAGGTGATGCATAACACGAGAATGATCCTCATTGGTTCTTGCTGAAGCTCTAACGTGATGCGTAACACGAGAATGAACCTCATTGGTTCTTGCTGAAGCTCAAACGTGATGCGTAACACGAGAATGAACCTCATTGGTTCTTGCTGAAGCACAAACGTGATGCGTAACACGAGAATGAATCTCGCTGCTTCTTGTATGTCAAGCGAACATGCTTGAGCTTCTGTCTATCCCAACTGATTTGATGAATGTTTATATATCAATAAAAGTCTAAATTAAATCTTTTCATCATATAAAGTGATTGAGTCTCTTCAGAAAATGTGGATTAAACTGTTCAATTCATAGGAATTAGTTTTATGATTTCTTTGTAAACCTTTTAATGCGTCAAAGTGGTAGTTGTTTATCTGTCAATAGAGGGACAGAAATTTCTCAGATTTCATCAAAAATATCTTAATTTGTTTTCCGAAGATGAACGAAAGTCTTGCGTGTTTAGAATGACATATGTGTGTGAACTGTCCCTTTAATGTGGGAAGGAAGAGGAATCTTCAGAATGTTCAAAATAACATTTCTCAGAGAGCATTCCAAAAGTGTTTTCATAGTAAACAGAAAACACGAGGAAAGAAACAAATACAGGATTAGAGTATAACCAAATGCATCATGTTTTACAGACTAAAACCTGTTGTGAAGGTGTGTTATTGAATTTCCTTAGTGTGTAACACAAGCCCCAGTTGCAAGATGAAAGGTTTGGCTCAGATATTCATGGTGTAATTTGAGTCATGGCTCTCTCTTTCTCTATGTCTACACATGTGAGTTTATGCTTTAGCAATACACAAGGCTCAGATGTAGATGTAGTTTTTTTGTAGCCAAGCAATTTTGCCTGAATGAATGAATGCCATGTAGATTTCAGATAGTTCAGACAGTGACTGAGCGACGACATAAATACTGGATGAGTGTAAACAAGACATCAGCTAGATCCTTCATATACTGTACAAACCCGGTGAACAATTCTGAGGAATACCGCTGTTGTCCCATCTTGGAAATCCAGTGTAACTGGAGACTCGGACATTGAAGCGCTGATGGCGACGCACACTATTGAATTAAACAGAGGACTGGAGGTACGTCGACCTGCTAGCAGTATCTAAGCCAACTAAACTCTTTCACATGCTGTACAATGAAATTTTAACTGTTAAAAACACACTTGTCAGTTTTCAGAAAACTTTTGACGCAGTGCAAGTTCTGTCGCATCTGTGACGTCGGCTGCCTAAAACTCAGTGTTTATCAGTTTACATGCAAACGAAGTTTCCCAAAATCTCCACTCTGGTCAGAGTTTTTAAAAAGAATCGTTTTCAGAGGCGAATTCTTCGTTTGCGTGTAAACGAAGGGCACAGATGAAGGGAAATGTCTCCGTCTTTCAAAATAACCCTGTATGTGTAAACGGGGCCTGAGGAAACTGAGCAGTGGTAATGAAATAAACAGAAACAAGAGCATAATTAAATAAGAACTATGGAAACTCCTTCAATTTGCCTATAAGGCTAAAAGAAGTTGTATCACCTCAATATCTCCATTCGGCTGATTCATCTTATACAGAATTTCCATAGCAACAGGTACAGGCAGTACAGGCTCAATTACATCTTCCTCAATACTGGAGCACCGCAGGGCTGTGTGTAGTCCTTCTGTGTATACTCTTTACACAAACAACAACATCAGTCCAGCTTAAAATATTTAAAATATTCAGATGACACAGCCATTCTTGCCCTGCTCAAAGATAACTGCGTTATGGATTATCACACCGCTGTCATGAACTTAGTTTGCAGCTCTTTTGTCTTGCTAATATTTGATTATGAAGAGCTGTTTGATTATGAATAGCAATAGGATGTTGGGGTGATCACCCCAGCATCCCATTGCTATTCATAATCAAACAGTTGAAATAGTGGACAGTTTCAAATATCTTGGAGTAACATTGGACAACACACTTACCTTTGATCAGCACATTATGGACATTCAGAAAAGAAGTCACCAAAGAATGTCAGTCATTTGAAAACTCAAAGGTTGCACCTCGATTATTATTGCTACTTTATCAAAGCATCATTCAGTCAATTATATTGTATTGTTCAGTTTTTTCAACATGCTTTCTGTTAAAAACCAGACTAAACTTACAAAGGTGTCTAATATTGCTGCAAAGGTTATAGGTCTTCCAACACTCAACCTCATATAACTTAATAACAGAGCTATCACACGCATTGCAATTTCAATAGAACAGGACTCCACACATGCAGTTCATGAGTGTCTAGCCCACTGCCCTCAGGACAGGTACAGGTACAGGACAGGTACAGGACAGATACAGGTACAGGTACAGGTACAGGTACAGGTACAGGTACAGGTACAGGTACAGGTACAGGTACAGGTACAGGTACAGGACAGATACAGGTACAGGTACAGGTACAGGTACAGGACAGGTACAGGTATAGGACAGGTACAGGACAGATACAGATACAGGTACAGGTACAGGTACAGGTACAGGACAGGTACAGGACAGATACAGGTACAGGTACAGGACAAGTACAGGACAGGTACAGGTACAGGTATAGGACAGGACAGATACTGGTACAGGTACAGGTACAGGTACAGGTACAGTACAGGACAGGTACAGGACAGATACAGATACAGGGACAGGACAGGTACAGGACAGGTACAGGACAGGTACAGGTACAAGTACAGGTACAGGACAGGTACAGGTATGGGTACAGACAGGTACGGGTACAGGACAGGTACAGGACAGGTACAGGTATGGGTACAGACAGGTACAGGTACAGGACAGGTACAGGACAGGTACAGGACAGGTACAGGTACAGGTACAGGTACAGGTATAGGACAGGTACAGATACAGGTACAGGTACAGGTACAGGGACAGGGACAGGGACAGGACAGGTACAGGACAGGTACAGGTACAGGTACGGGGACAGGTACAGGTACAGGTACGGGTACGGGTACGGGGACAGGAACAGGTACGGTACAGGTACAGGTACAGGACAGGTACAGGACAGGTACAGGTACAAGTACAGGTACAGGACAGGTACAGGTACAGGTACGGGTACGGGGACAGGAACAGGTACGGTACAGGTACAGGTACAAGTACAGGTACAGGACAGGTACAGGTATGGGTACAGACAGGTACAGGTACAGGACAGGTACAGGACAGGTACAGGTATAGGACAGGTACAGGTGCAGGTGCAGGACAGGTACAGGTACAGGTACATTTACAGGTACAGGTCAGGTCAGGTCATTTCTCCAGAAGTTTAAATTGAATCAAGAATCCTTGAGTTCTATTCAGAAACCCATTGATCTTTGTTTTCTAAGAGTGCATAATTCACAGCTGACATTTGATGGTTTTTCATTAAAATTAGTATGTTTCTTCCTGATTAATTATGTACATTAGGTTTTAACGTTCCATCTTTTATTGTTAAATTACTGTATATTGCTAAATAAATGTACTGTTTATCTAGTGTTGTGTTTTGTTTGTGTGAATGACACTGCATCTTCTGCATAAATATTTACGGCACCAATGTGTTGTGATTGGTCGAGCGCTTCGAGTGTGTTTGGGAAAGTCCCGCCCCTTACCATAACCACCAGTTTAACACACTACTAACTAACTCAACCAGGCCCCGCCCCTTTATTCTGCATATGAATTATTATAATGAGGAATATTGTGACGTGTACGTTCCTGGAAGAAACTCAAAATACAATGGAGGCGTTTCAGGAGTTCAGAAACACTGACACTGATATAGAGAAGAACTGTATCATGCTTTGTAACTTTGCAGAGATTTTTCATGATCAAACATCAACATTACTTGATGAGGTTGAAAAGGTTAAATAGATTCAGTGAGTAAACACGACGAGGAAGTGAAGTTCCTTTATCAAATGGCATATAAAATCAAATGAGTTTGAGCAGTAAATATATCTTACGTAATGTGTGTGTGTGTGTGTGTGTGTTTGAGTGTGTGTGATAAACTGTGAGAGGTTTTTCCGTGTGTGTGTGCATGTGTGTGTGTGTGTGTGTATGTGTGTGTGTGTGTGTGCGTGTTTAAGCAGTGTAACTAAAAGCTCTGTAGAGAATCAGGGAAATGTAATGTCCCTCTGGCGGGTCGATCGGCCGCTGGACCGCAGCCATGAAACATCAACAGCAGTAGAGAGTGAGCAAAGCATCTTGTCATCACGATTGCACAGTCAGCAGAGGAATACTGATAGGATGCATGAATGAAAGGGAAGAAGGGTGGAATGAAGAGATCTATTTAAATTCTTCTAGCAGGCTCCTCCTCTAGTGGGCGGTGTCATGTTTCAAATTTTACAACATTTACTGCACTATTGTATAATCTAATCTTGACAAACCATATCATTGGAACGGTCTGAGAGGTTTTATATTTGTTTGTGACAGGAGAACACATCACCCAGTAGCTATTTTTGGTTAAGCGCCTAATCAAAATCTCACAGGAACCTCAATTATTGTGATATCGGCTTCAAATTTGGTCAGACATATAGCTTTGATTTGATAGTAGTTTAAGAAGCCAAATATTTTGTAAAATTCATGTTTTGTTTACTGTTTGTTGTTTGTCTGTTTTCATCTATACTAACTTTGTAAAGTGACCTTAGCCTTTAAAAAGGCACAATAAAATTATTTTTATTATTACACGTGGAGATTGACTATTATTCATAAAATAATAGCATAAACATGATTCAGTATACATTCATATTCAGTTTTCTGTTATATTTTCTGCCATGTTGTGATAAATAGTGATGCCTTTTCTCAGGAAAGTCGAGGCAAATAGAGAACCACATAAACCGATGCTATGATGAACCTTGTGTAGAAATACACACACACATGACTTTAATGAGGGAAAGTCCTTCAGTGGAGCTCAGGGCTTTAGTGCAGTAATTGAGTCCTCAGTCATTTACAGCAGATGTGCCAGAGTCAGCTCTCTCTCTCCCTCCTAATATTATTCTTCATGCAACTTTGACACCAGAAATTCTTCAGTCAGATGATGAAGGCCAATAAAGTTCTAGATAAATCATGCATTCGTGCCAAGAAACCCATTCGTTCAGTACGTACAGTGTGCTCAATAAAGGCTTTACATTTAATAAAAAAAACAAGGTGTTCGCATGTCCTTTGCTTCCACGTGTGCACTCTTAAGGTCTGTTCTTGTCCAAAATTTTTGCACGTTATAAAATAAATACGACCTCACTTTTTGTCAATAACGTTTGCACACTGCCTCCGAAACTTTCATCCATCATAAAAAAAATTGGATAGGGTTCGATTTTCTGCGTTTTTCGCATCTGTAGCAAGCATTTAGAGAAGAGCCACCAAATGACGAATACAATAGTCAATTCTTGTGGTCAGAATTTTGCTTTATCCCAAATCTCAAATGACTGAAATCTCTTGAAATTGCTCACCAAAAATGATGTATTCAGATTCGGACAATTTCAAATCGCACACTTCCAGGTGTGAGTTTGAGCTAAATGAAAATGTCAGAACTGCTTGGTTGTAAGTCTTTGCATCATAAAAGTTAACTTAATGTTCCTTTTGTCAAAGTCTTGATGTAGTTTTCAGGCTTAACTAGAACAGGTTTTCCTGCTTGAATGTTGATTATTTCCTCATATTCTACATTGTTGCGGCTCCTCTCTTCCAGTTTGTCAGTAACGCTGTGTTTACGTCCTGTCTCTATGAAGCCCCTCCTCCTGAAAAGCACACTGTGCTTTGATTGGTCGGCTGGATCAGTGTGTTGTGATTGGTCGAGCGCTTCGAGTGTGTTTGGGAAAGTCCCATCCCTTACCATAACAGCCAGTTTAACACACTACTAACTCAACCAGGCCCCGCCCCTTTATTCTGCATATGAATTATTATAATGAGGAATATTGTGACATCGCCCTTCAGTAGTTGCTAGCATTAAAGGATTAGTTCACTTCAGAATTAAAATTTCCTGATAATTTACTCTCCTCCATGTCATCCAAGATGTTCATGTCTCTCTTTCTTCAGTCGTAAATTTTTCTCCATTTAGTGTCTTCAATGGGGTCCAACGGCTCGAAGGTCCAGATGTGAGTTTCAGTGCAGCTTCAAAGTCTCGACACGATCCAGCCAAGGAATAAGAGTTTTATCTAGACAAACAATTGTCCTTTTTCCAAAAATATTTAACATTTATTTACTTTTTAACCACAAATGCTCGTCTTCCACTAGCTGTGATGCGCCACTTATTACGTAATCACGTTGAAAGTTCACGCGTGTTCTGGTTCAGAAATGTAGAGTAGAATGAAAAACACCATATGATTTTCTCTTACAACTTCAAAATCGCCTGACATCGTTGTTTTACCTTTTTTTTATTTTTTTATTTTGTAAATGGCATTTTACTTAGTCTTTGCATGTTTGCTTTTTAAACACTAGGTCGGTACTTACGCCTATGTCACCCGTGACCTTTCCATGTCGTAATAAAACTCCAACTGCAATTTGGACCTTCAACCCATTGGACCCCATTGAAGTCACTATATGGAGAAAAATCCTGGAACATTTTCCTCAAAAACCTTCATTTCTTTTCAACTGAAGAAAGAAAGACATGAATAGCTTGGATGACGTGGGGTGAGTAAACTATCAGGAAATTTTCATTCTGAAGTGAACTAATCTTTTATGGTGTACTGATATTATTCTCTCTCCATCTTTCTCTCGCCAGGCTTCTCACAGTCGGGGTCAGTCGCCCGCTCCTCTAAACATGAACCATTATGCCAATAAGAAGAGTGCAGCAGAGAGCATGCTGGACGTGGCCCTGCTGATGGCCAATGCGTCGCAGCTGAAGGCCGTGCTGGAGCAGGGGCCCGAATACACCCTGTACACGTCCCTCATCACGCTCATCAGCCTGTCGCTCTGTCTACAAGTGTTAGTGGGGATCTTGCTCATCTTTATAGGTGAATGAGAACACACACAGACCTGCCATTCTAGGGCACAACAGGGCTAAAAGCGCATCACATTTGATCTTATTGTCCTCTGAACCTCTAGATATCAATGCAGCACTTTTGGGTCTTGTTAATGATGAGTTTTGTTCAAGGTAATTAAATCAACAATATTTTAATAACTGTGAATTATGTGAGAGTATTATACACTATTTTGCCAAAAGTAATGGGACACCACTCCAAATAATTGAACTCTGGTGTTCCAATCACGTCCATGGCCACAGTTGTATAAAATTAAGCACTAGGCATGCAGACTGCTACTACAAACATTGGTGAAAGAATGGGTCGCTCTCAGTCCATTCGTGAAATTTCCTCACAACTAAATATTCCACAGTCAACTGTTATTGGTATTATAACAAAGTGGAAGTTGTAACAAATTATAACAATTGGGAACAACAGCAACTCAGACATGAAGTGGCAAGCCACATAAAATCACAGAGCATGCTGAGGCACACAGGGTCAATAGCTACAGACCTCCAAACTTCGTGTGGCCTTCAGAATATCTCAAGAATGCAGTGGTGTAAAGCGTGGGATGCTATTGGTGTAAAGCGTGGGATGCATTGGTGTAAAGCGTGGGTTGCAGTGGTGTAAAGCGTGTAATGCAGTGGAGTAAAGCGTGGGATGCAGTGGTGTAAAGCGTGGGATGCAGTGGTGTAAAGCGTGGGATGCAGTGGTGTAAAGTGTGGGATGCAGTGTTGTAAAGCGTGGGTTGCAGTGGTGTAAAGCGTGGGATGTAGTGGAGTAAAGCATGGGATGCAGTGTTGTAAAGCGTGGGATGCAGTGGTGTAAAGCGTGGGATGCAGTGGTGTAAAGCGTGGGTTGCAGTGGAGTAAAGCGTGGGATGCAGTGGAGTAAAGCGTGGGATGCAGTGGAGTAAAGCGTGGGATGCAGTGGTGTAAAGCATGGGATGCAGTGGTGTAAAGCATGGGATGCAGTGGTGTAAAGCATAGGATGCAGTGGTGTAAAGCGTGGGATGCATTGGTGTAAAGCATGGAATGCAGTGTTGTAAAGCGTGGGATGCTGTGTTGTAAAGAGTGGGATGCAGTGTTGTAAAGCGTGGGTTGCAGTGGTTAAAGAGTGGGATGCAGTGGTGTAAAGCATGGAATGCAGTGTTGCAAAGCGTGGAATGCTGTGGTGTAAAGCGTTGGATGCAGTGGTGTAAAGCGTGGGATGCAGTGGTGTAAAGCATGGAATGCAGTGTTGCAAAGCGTGGAATGCTGTGGTGTAAAGCGTTGGATGCTGTGGTGTAAAGCGTGGGATGCAGTGGTGTAAAGCGTGGGATGCAGTGTTGTAAAGCGTGGGATGCGGTGGTGTAAAGCGTTGGATGTAGTGGTGTAAAGCATGGGATACAGTGGTGTAAAGTGTGGGATGCTGTGTTGTAAAGAGTGGGATGCAGTGGTGTAAAGCGTGGGATGCGGTGGTGTAAAGCGTGGGTTGCAGTGGTGTAAAGCGTGGGATGCGGTGGTGTAAAGCGTGGGATGCGGTGGGTTGGGATGCGCTCCTTCATTCCAGTGAAAGGAACTCTTAATGCTTCAGCATACCAAGACAATTTGGACAATTTCATGCTCCCAACTTTGTGGGAACAGTTTGGGGATGGCCTTCCTTTTCCAACATGACTGTGCACCAGTGCACAAAGCAAGGTCCATAAAGACTTGGATGAGCGAGTTTGGCATGGAGGAGTCCTGACCTTAACCCAATAGAATACCTTTGGGATGAAATAGAGTGGAGACTGCGAGCCAGGCATTCTCGTCCAACATCAGTGCCTTACCTCACAAATGTACTTCTAGAAGAATGGTTAAAATTCCCATAAACATACTCCTATACCTTGTTTAAAGCTTTCCCAGAAGAGTTGAAGCTGGTATAGCTGCAAAGGGTGGTCCAACTCCATATTAAACCCTTCAGATTAGGAATGGGATGTCATTAAAGTTCATGTACATGTAAAGGCAGACGTCCCAAAACCTTTGGCAATATTGGGTAACAAGCTCCGTCCCAGCAAACAAAAACACATTCTAAGAACGTTTTGCTAACATTCACATTAAGTTATGAAAACATAAATTCTGAATGTTCTATGAAAGTCTAACATATACTTTTTTTGTAACTTTTTTTTTTTGTAATGTTAGGGGAACATTCCATTTTATCATTCTTCAAACATTATGGGAATGTTACTTTTGAATGTTCTCTGAACGTTCTGAAACAAATTGTAACATTTAACAAAAGTTAGAATGTCCAAAACATTTTAAAAATGAAAAGTTCCATGTACAATGTTTTTGTGCAAATGTTTTGAGAACATTATTAAAGACCAGATAACATTGAACAAATGTTCTATTAAAGTCCCCCTGTGGTCAATAATTGTATCCCTTAAAACTCATCTTTGATCACCAAAATTACATATTTAAATGTTTTTTCCTTGAAAAAATATGCGTCATGCCTAAAATAGCTTGAATGTAACGACACCCTTGCCTCATTTAGATTATGCGGTTCTAGAAATATGCAAATGAGCCCCCCTCCACTCACTCACTCACTCACTCACTCAGAGATCCACTGGTTGACGAGCACACGTTGATCTGATTGGTTACAAGGTAGTTTGTGACGTCAGAAACACCAGCGATTTCAAACTGTGTTTTTGAGACTGTCTTTGATTCACTGCAGTTTTAAGCAGAAAATACTCAGCATTGGTGTCGACTTATGAACTTACGCATAGTTTGTCTCAAAGCATATTAAAAACACCACATAGACATATAAACAACTTTAAAAGCTGGACTTTCACCACAGGGGGACTTTAACGGAAGAATGTTTGTTCCTGACTTTAAGAAAACCTTGAGAGAACATTCCCTGTCAGCTGAGGCGGTGTTAATTTGAGGTAATGGGGATTTTTATCTACTGTACCTGCCAATGACTAACAGTGAAAAACACCCAGACCAGTTTAATCTTGACCACCATTTCGATCTCTGAACTAAGATTCCCACGAGAGGTTTCTTATGTTTTCTTATATTAGCATTTGTGGTTAAACTGCAACGACTGAGAGCTGCTTAATAAATTTCTGGTCAACACTCGTTCACTCAGTATACTGAAGCTGTAAAGCTCAGCTCTGCTTCAGGAACGCTGTGTGAAACTGAATTTGAATTTGGGATTAAAGAGCAACATATGACAATGGCAACACAATACACTCTCCCCTGCTCTCTCTTTCTGTTTGACCTACATATCAGCAGATCCTTTCTGTCTCTGTCTTTCCCTTTCTGTGACCCTCCAGAGCTTCCATTCTGAACCCACTGACCTCACGCGTCTCTCTCTCTCTCTCTCTCTCTCTCTCTCTCTCTCTCTCTCTGAACCAGTTGAGCGTGATGTGAGCACCTTTCATTTTGCATTTGAACAGAAAGACATAGGCTTTCCGTCACGCACACACACACACACACACACACACACACACACACACACACACACACACACACACACACACACACACACACACACACACACACACACACACACATTAACAGTGAATTACATCAACAGAGAGCACTTTAATTTTATCAGACTGCGACTAATCTGTGATGAGCAGCTAGTCTGGGTTATAACCGATGTATCGTCAGAAATGACTTCAGGTCATTAATCACAAGCCTGGCCAACATGAAGAGTCATTCGGCAATGAATGCCATCTAGTGTGTAGAAAACTGCCTGCTCACACTTAACTATATGATATTTGATTTCTATTCGTTACTGTTGTAACCTCGGTTCCCTGAGAGACGGGAATGAGACATTGCGCAGTCCAGCTACGCTGTGGGAACTCTTCCTCTCCATAAAAAATCCTGAAACCATATAGGATAATGGCAGTGAATTAACTGGCTAATTGTCTCGAATATGCAAATACTGACAAGCCTTCATGCAGTATAAAATGTAGAGGGGCAACTATGACATCACAATCTAAGACTGAACGCTTGCACAGCTGGTAGAGCGGCGAGCAAGGCGGCTTACGCAAATTCTAGTTCCTGTCTTTCAGGGAACCGAGGCTAAAACAGTAACCAGAGACGTTCCCTTCTGAGAGCTGTCACTTCGACATTTCGTAGCCCAGCTACGCTGTGGGAACCTTGTTCAATCCTGCTGTGAGAAAGGCGAAGAACAGCCTGAAGAAACAGGGTTAAGTTTACACCAATCACGGAGTAGAACAACATACAGCTTAACCAATGGCGACACAGCTAGGAGTGCTCACAGCTGATAGGTGGAGCTAAGCCAATGAGATGCCAGCTCAGGGATTACCAAAATTTGCAAATCAGATTTGAATGTGAGCGGGCTACACTGAATACAGGGCAGACACAACAACAGTGAGCACATATAAGTATGCACATAGGCATACACAGCATCAACAGCTAAAGTTGTAACAGACTGTGCCCAGAAGCATTTATTTTAGCAATATCACAGAAAATAAGTGAGGTTATTCACTCACCACAAGCACTTGCGATACCAAAGACGGCACATCCAACTTGTAAAACCTGGTGAAAGTGTTCTGTGAAGACCAGCTAGGAGCAAAGCATATATCCCGGATAGACTTACTTCTAGACCAGGCAAATGAAGAGGTGATAGCCTTTGTCGAGTGAGCCCTGATGTTGAGGGAGCATTCCTGTCCCTAGTTTGCATAAGCCAAAGCAATAGCATACACTATCCAGCGAGTCCCTTAGTACAGCCACCGTAGCACACAAAGAGCTGGTCTGACTGTCGAAAGGCAGTCGCGCGGTCTAAATAACTCAGCAAAGCCCTGAGAGGGCAAAGGAAGACAACGCGGGTAGAGAAATGACCTGCGCTTTAAAGGGAGTAGAAAGAGATTTAGGCACAAACCTGGTCTTGGCCGTAGAGTAACACCCTAGTCACCGGGTCCAAAACAAAAGCAATTGCCGTTCATCGAGAACCCCTGTAAATCTCCAATGTGTTTAAGCGAAGCAAGGGCAAAAAGCAAAGCAGTTTTGAGAGAGATCTCCCTAACAAGGGCTTGAACGGAGGTGGATAGAGAGCCTTTAGAACCAGCGCTAGGTCCCACAGCGGCACGGTCAGAGGGCGTGGGGGATGCAATCTCCTCTCTCCCCTGAGAAATCTGACCAGCAGCGCATGCCTCCCAATCGATTGCCCATCAACTGGGGGACGAAACGAGATGATAGTGGCAACAAACTTTTAGCGCGCATTATCCAACCTGTGCTGTAGGAAACGTAGAACATCTGACATGGGACAACTTGCCGGGTCGATATCTTTATCACAACACCATTTCACAAACACTCCCAGTTTCAGAACATAAAGGCGCCTAGTGGAAGCTGCACAAGACTCTGTGAGTGTGTCCAGCACAGGGAAGGCAGGGCGCCTCATTAGCCCCGCTAAGGTCCCTGAAGCAGCCACGCATGAAAGCTCCACAACTCCATATCACGCCGTTCACTTGAGACAGCAGGCCCTTCCTAAGGGGAATCCGACAAGGAAGAGCTGCCAGCATCTCTCTCAGGTCCAGAAACCAAGGTTGATTGGGCCAGTTTGGAGCAACGAGGATCACAGATGCTACAATACAGATAGTTTCAAAGCAGCTTTACAGTGAACAGGAAAATAAAGCAACAAAGTTTGTTTCTAGAAGAAAATAGCATTATAGTCCTGTTTAAGTAAGTTCAGTGATGGTTCATTTTAGTTGTTAAAAAGTTATTTATTTAATTAAACCCACGGTCCCCTTCTCTCCCCCCCCCTCCCCCCCCGGAGAGGGGGATCCGGAGCTTAAGGGGACTCGTCAGGGTTGCAACTCTCGCCACATGTTTTTCACCAGAGAGGGTTTCAGGTGGGGCCGATCCAAGGACCTCACTAAACCACCGTGGGGTGGTGCCAGTGAAGGACCACCATGAAGCCCATAGAACGGCTAATGGTGGAGAGCTTTGTTGCCATGAGTGCGAAGTCCACTCATGAAAACTCATAAAACATTCCATTTTATCATTATTCAAACATTATGGGAACGTTACTTTTATAGGTTCTCAGAATGTTAAATATTAACATTTAAAAAACCTTGGATGAACGTCCAACTGAAATGTTTCAGGAACATAAAGACCAGATAACTCTAAACAAACTTTTATTTACATTACTGAAAGAGAGTTTGTTCATAACTCTGCCAGAACGTTCGATTCTGGATTCAGATACTGGATTATTGTGTTTGTCCAGCGCTCATCTGAAGTGTGACTGTGTTTATCGCTGATGTTTGTAGTGAAGTGGAACCTGAACGACGAGCAGAAACATCTCCGGCTGAATGTCTTCGAGAACATCACAACCAGCTGCGTCTTCATCATCGTCATCATCAACGTCTTCATCACTGCGTTCGGAGTTCAGCGGCCCAATCCAGGCGTGCGACAGTAGCTCAAACACGGGTATATCTCACACACACACACACACACACACACACACACACACACACACACACACACACACACACACACACACACACACACACACACACACACACACTCTCTCTCTATAGAGAAATATTTATGAACTGTGCAGCATGGCATTGTGGGTAAGTTCTGAGTGATCACATGTGGTGCTGTTCAGAAAGAAACAGATTTGCCTTTGTTGTTACTCTTTACCTACAGCCTTTTTGTTTAATGCATTATTAAAGTATTTCAATGCATGAATTAAGCACCGTTTAATGATCTCATGAATTGAAACCACATTATAATATTTCTCTATTCATTGAACAACTTTAAAGAATAAAATGCATTAAAAAACATGTTCTGTTTCAGATGAAACAAGCAATCTGCGAATATTATAATGCATTTTAACTTTGTTTACAATCAATTATAATATTTAATGATGCTGCATTCAAGGCAGTTTTTAGTTTTAAAAACACTTACAACACTCCAGGCAAGTTTTTAAAAGTTAAAAATGATTGATTACATCCAAATGAATCATAGCGCAGAACAGTTATGATATCTTGTGCTATAATCACTGCTCTTCTACCAGCTCTTTTGTTCAATCTTAATTTGATTTTACTAGTAACAGACTTGATTATTCAGCTTGACAATAATTAAATGAACTGGAACTCGGATAAAGAGTTTGACTTACATCATTGATACACTCTGTGTTTTCATATGGAATAAAATATGCCTGCAAACGGTCCATAATGTGGAGGTTATGAGCGCAGATGACTGAAGATACATGATGAACTGGCATTAATTCTCTCTCTCTCTCGGTGCATGCTGGGAAGTGGTAGTGTGTGGGAGGGTGATCACCCTCACAGTGAGAGGGAAATTTGAAAACTTTTCTCTTAACTATTCTTTTGGGTATGACTATGGATTTAAAGAAAAAGAGATTGGAGTTGAAAACACTGTTAGAGGAAAGAGCAAAAGATGCCTTAATCCGAGCAAGATATCTTCCATTAAGGAAATGGATGATCCAACAAAGTTCTTTTTAAACTTGGAGCATAAAGTAGTAAAACAAAAATAGGCTTTACCTTCGGAAGGACAATGGCACATTAACTTACTCTGCGTTCGGGCCAATTACCAAGATCAGAGCCCTCTCCCTTGACAGCACGCCAAATACGTTTAGTAATTGAATCTATCCGACTGATTTATAAGTGTGATCTCGTGAAATGAGGAAAATCGCGATGGACTTTTATGCTGAATTTTTTGGGCCCAAAGATTGTGATCCTGAGAGTATGGATCAGTTATTAAGAGGACTGCCTAGTTTAAAACCTGAGGAGAGAGAAACATTGGACAAATTGATCTCGTATGAGGAGTTTTCAGAGGCTGTAGAGCAGCTGTCCACAGGACATGCCCCGGGAGTAGATGGCCTGCCTGCTGAATTTTATAAATCATTATAAATCAGACTTTTATAATCTAATTGGTGAATGTTTTGAAGAAGGTATTTTACCCAGCAGTTGTCAAAGAGCAGTACTGTCGCTTCTGCCTAAAACTGGTGATTTAGGGCTGTTGAAAAATTGGCGCTCTATCTCTTTAATGTGCCAAGTTTATAAAATATTTTCTAAATGTTTAGCCAATAGATTAAATATGATTTTGAGTATTATTGTGAGGAATGAGCAAACGTACTGTGTTCCAGGACGTACAATAATGGAAAATTTATTTCTAATAAGAGACAAAATGGACCTTTGTATGAATGATGATTTTAATATTGGTTTCTTATCGATTGATCAAGAAAAAGCATTGGATCGTGTGGGTCATGAATACTTTTTAAATGTTTTGAAAGCATATGGGTTTGGGGAAAATTTCATTTCCTTGGATCCAGTTACTGTAGAGGTGCCTCAGTAATGCTTAAGGGTGGAGGGGGCCTGAGTTGTCCAATTTCTGGACAACTCTACAGCTTAGTCATTGAGCCTTTGTTAAATAAGCTGAGAAATAATTTGAAAGGTTTTCATTTACCAGGGGATTTTAATGGGTCAAGTGTCTCTGTTTCAGCTTACGCTGATGATGTAACTGTGTTTATTACTGGACAAGGGGATATTCAGATACTGTCTAGAAGTTTAGCTTCATATGAGAGAGCCTCTTCAGCAAAGGTAAATTGGGCAAAGAGTGAGGGTTTTGTTGTGGGTCCCTGGAAAAATGGTGGGCCACCTAAGCTTCCAGGGGGGTTACAGTGGAATACAGAGGGAATCAAAATTCTTGGAGTTTTTTTGGGTAAAGAAAATTATAGAACAAAACACCGGGAGAGTATGCTAGAGAAGGTGTCAGCCAAATTGTCTAAATGGAAATGCTATTACCTGAACTATCCTACAGGGGTAGAGTCTTGGTTACAAATAACCTGGTCGCCTCCATGCTATGGCACAGGCTAAATGTGCTGGATCCTTTTTTTTGGTCGGGGCAACACTGGGTTCCTGGATCTGCATTAGATCTGCCTTTACAAGAAGTAGGACAAGCTCTAATTGGCACTGCGCACTGTGATTGGCTCATCGCGTTTGAGGGCATGGCTTAGCCATAGGTCAATTGATATAAGAAGCAGGATTATGACTTTTAGACTGCAAGCTGCACAAAGAATACTATACGAAGAGGATCTGGGATGGATTCGTGTTGCTTGTACTATTTTAAGGACAGCATCTGGTCGGGTATGAGAAACAATTGTTTTTACTGAGACTTAAAGAACTGGTCTTAAGTGATTTATCCCTGTTTCATCAGTCGATGCTGAAAGCTTGGCTTGATAACTTCAATGTCAACATCTGAGATCTGAGAGACCTCAACGGCTGCAGCTCTGCAGTGTGAGACGGGGATTCGATCTCTGCGTCTTCTGCACGGGTGTTGGAGGAGCTGCAGAGAGCATGGCCTGGAGCCTGCAGGGAGGCACTGGGAACTCAACCAGCTCAAGATCATTTCCCATCTATCAGTAGCTGCGTTTACATGGTTCAATCGGAATGAAATCAATCCGATTGATGAATCCGAACAAGGTGTTTACATGAGCGATAAATAAAGTAATCGGGTTGATGTGCGCGTTTATATGTCACAAGATTCAAATCGGAATAGAATTCTTTGACATGCGCACACTGCCCGAATATGCCGCTGTTCGCGCAACTATTCTCCTCTATTGTTTCTTTATTTGTTTTAAACAGCAGACTTAATATTTATCCGGTCATGATTTCCGTGCGTCACACGTCATCACGCTATTTCTACGTCATTGCACATGCGCAGTCCTTTTAGTTTTGGCTTTCAGTCCGATCAAGTGTTTACATGTTCTCTCGATCGGATTACAAAAGGAATAAACCCCCTCTTTCAATCGGATCGAAATTCCAATCGGATCGAGCTCAATCGGATCGATTAAGGTGTTTGCATGAAGTTTTTTTAGTCCGACTGATCCGTCAATCTGATTATAAGGGACCATGCACAGTTCGAATTACGGGGGTATTGGGGGGGTCTGACCCCCCTAGATGAGACTTGGAAGTAATCGTGTAGGCTACACATATTCATGTTCACGTGTGTGTGTGTGTGTGTGTGTGTGTGTGTGTGTTCGTCTGAGCCTCATTGGTCTGTCACTGCTCGTCAATGTCAGAATATTTGAGATGACCAATCAAATCAAAGTAGGCGGGCTTTATGTTCACTGAGCGCGAACTTTAGCAGCGCGACTCAACGCTTCAGTTTACGCTCAAGTGCGAGATAAGATGTAAGTAGCTAAACTAAACATTTCATAATTGACAATTTTTTAGGTCATAAATGTTAAACGAATGACAAAAATAATCAGGCAAACTAATAAACTTTTGTCTAATTTCGCCTTTTGAACTGAAAATAGGCCTATATAACGAGACTCATGTAATGTAGCCTATAGTTTACTGTCATTGTGAGGGGACAAGCATCATGTTAGGCACGAGATTAATAATGAATGTGTACATATTGAGAATTAATATAATACAAATTGTAGTCTTCAGTAAATTAAAAATTCTCAGCTTTAGGAGGGGAAGAGAACGGGCAAGATGAGGAGACTGAGAGAAAAAGAAAGGGTGATGGAGAGAGCAGGTATTGACAAATAATCTACTGCCCGCTAACATGGTTTTAAAGCTATTTCTTATCTTTTTTTTGGGCCTTCAAACGTCTTGAAATGCACATATCAGAGAAATAAAAAAATTTGAACCCCCAAATGGAGTGACGTCCCCAGTCGCAATAGCTGTACCCCCCGAAGCTCGTGGTATAACCGAACACTGGGTCCATGTAAACGCAGCTAGAGTGTCTGCAGCTGCAAAGGAGAACTATGAAGATGCTGACAGCATTAACTTTTATGACCCCGGAGATGGGACAGTTTCGTGAAGCAAGTAAAAAAGCAATCTACTTGTGTTGAAGTTGGCCATCAGACTGTTTTAAAACGAGTACGAGCATGGAGGTGGACAGAAGTGACCAGAGTTTAAGGGATCCTGGAGGTCTCTGTACAAACTCCCATTGAGAAGCGCACAGCAGACCTGCAGTGGAGGCTTCTTCACGGTCTAGAGCCGCAGACAGACACGTGGCAGTCTTTTTGTTGTTTTAAAAAGTTTGTTTGAAGGTTTTGGTAAAGATTATCCCAATCAGTATTTTATAAGTGGTCCCAAATATACATTTCATGAGAGAAGAAAAATATGCATATTGGTATGGCCAATAAAATAAGTTATTGGGTATAGGTACAGCAGAGGCAGAAAATGCTTTTAAAGGCATGGTGACTGCTAGAATTACAATTTAATACACATATTTTCAATTGATTAATGATATTCAAAGGTTCACCGAAATATGGTCTGTGGAAGGAGTTTTGTGTGCGGTTTTGGATGACATGTTGGTTTTCAATTTTTAAAGATGTTTGAAAAACAAAGTTTGAAAAACTCCCTCTCTCTCTCCCTCTCTCTCCTCTCTCTCTCCCTCTCTCTCCTCTCTCTCTCCTCTCTCTCCCTCTCTCTCCCTCTCTCTCTCCCTCTCTCTCCCTCTCGCTCCTCTCTCCTCTCTCTCTCTCTCTCTCTCTCTCTCCCTCTCTCTCTCTCTCTCTCTCTCTCCCTCTCTCTCTCTCTCCTCTCTCTCTCCTCTCTCTCTCCCTCTCTCTCCCTCTCGCTCCTTTCTCTCTCCTCTCTCTCTCCCTCTCTCTCCCTCTCGCTCCTCTCTCTCTCCTCTCTCTCTCCCTCTCTCTCTCTCCCCCTCTCTCTCGCTCTCTCTCCCTCTCGCTCCTCTCAAGATTCAAGATTCAAATAGCTTTATTGGCATGGTGAAAGAAATCTTTACATTGCCAAAGCATTCATAACACTACACAATAAAATAAATAAATAAATAATTATAAAAATAAATAAATAAATACAAATAAAGTAGTTTTTTTTTTTTACATGGAAATAAACATTGCAATAAAAATGTTTAATCTTCTAATAGTTATATCAGTGTCTCTAGGTGTATAGTTGGTAGCTCTGTCCTGCCGGAGGCTCTTTCTTCGTGACAGGACCTCACGTACCTGGCAGCCAGGTTTGAGCTCGCTGGGCTTTCTCCTAGCAGGAGTGGGAGTTTGTCCATATTAGATTTCTGATGGAAGTCTTTCTGGTGGGTTGTGAAAAGGGGATAGAAAGTGTCCCTAATGTTTGTATAATTGGGGCAGGATGTCAAAAAGTGTAGCTCTGTTTCCACTTGGTTCTCTGTGCAGTGAGGGCACAGTCGCTCTTCCCTCGGCAGCCAGGTCTGTCTGTGTCTGCCTGTCTCTATGCTCAGACTGTGTTCACTGAGTCTGTACATGCTCAGGACTTTCCTCAGTTTAGGGTCGCTCACTTTACTCAGGTATCCTGCCAATTCATATTTTCTGTTTAGGGCCAAATAGCATTCCAGTTTACTCTGTTTGGCTGTTGCGTCTGTCCAATGTTTGAGGTATTTTTCTTTTTGTGTTTTAATTATTTGGTTTGGTCTGGGTATGTTTTTATTGTCAGTTTGTGACGTCAGCTCTAAGACCAATCTTCCGAGGGCGTTCTTCTCTGCTTCAGCTCTTGGTAGGTCAGGGCTTTGTGATGGAGGGTCTGTTCATCACTATTTCTTAAGTGGGCATGGAATTTAATGGCTCTTTTTTGAATCGTTATTACAAGGGGGTATAATCCTAATTCTGCTCTACAGGCATTATTTGGGGTTTTGCGTTGAACTCGTAGCAAGATTTTGCACAGCTCGGTCTGCAGAGTCTCCATTGGGTGTTTGTCCCATTTAGTGAACTCTTGGTCTGTGAGTGGACCCCAGACTTCACAGCCGTACAGCGCGATGGGCTCTATTACTGTTTTCATTATTTTTAGCCAGATTCTGATTGGGATGTCAATTTAGATATTTCTCTTAATAGCATAAAAGGCTCTCCGTGCCTTGTCTCTCAAGTCGTTAACAGCTTTTTTGAAATTTCCTGTGTTGCTAATATTTATGCCAAGGTAAGTGTAGTCCTGCGTGTGTTCAAGGAGCATGTTGTTCAATTTAAAACTATGATGTTGGTCTTGGTGGGTGGGTCTTTTTTGGAAAATCATTATTTTTGTCTTTTTGGGGTTAACTGACAGGGCCCATGACTGACAGAAGCTGTGCAGGAGGTCTAGATGCTGCTGCAGACCCTCTTTAGTGGGAGACAGCAGCACCAGATCATCAGCAAATAGAAGGCATCTGACTTCAGTGTCTAGTAGAGTAAGGCTAGATCCTGCAGACTGATCCAGAGCCCTCGCTAGCTCATTTATGTAGATATTGAACAGCGTGGGACTTAAGCTGCAGCCCTGTCTTACTCCACGACTCTGAGGGAGGAATTCTGTGTGTTTGTTAACAATTTTAACTGCAAATTTGTTGTTTGTGTACATTGATTTGATGATGTCATATGTTTTTCCTCCAATGCCGCACTGGATTAATTGAAGAAAAAGACCTTCATGCCAAATGGAGTCAAAAGCTTCTTTGAAGTCAACAAAGCATGAGAAAATTTTACTTTTGTTTTCGTTAATTTGCTTATTGACTAAGGTATGGAGAGTGTATATATGGTCTGATGTGCGATATTTTGGTTGGAAGCCAATTTGACACTTGCTCAGGACATTTCTGTCTCTGAGAAAATGGGCTAGTCTGCTGTTTAGGATGTTGCAGAAGAGTTTACCTAGGTTGCTGTTTACACATATACCACGGTAGTTATTAGGGTCAAATTTGTCTCCATTTTTTTGGATTGGGGTAATAAGTCCTTTGTTCCAAATGTTGGGGAATATACCTAAACTCAGGATGATATTTAAGAGCTTGAGAATGGCTAATTTGAATTTGTGGTCTGTGTATTTAATCATTTCATTTAGGATGCCATCGACACCACAGGCTTTTTGCAATTTCAGGATTTGGATTTTGTCTAATAGTTTGGTTAGTGTCATTGGGGAGTCTAAGGGGTTCTGGTAGTCTTTGATGGTTGATTCTAAAACCCTTAGTTTGTCATAAAGGGCATTTTGTTCCTGATTTTTGTTTACATTATTAAAGAGGTTGGAGAAGTGGTTAATCCAAACATCTCCATTCTGGATAGCTAGTTCTTGATGGTAGGGTTTGTTTAGTGTGTTCCAATGTTTCCAGAACTGGTCGGATTCTTCAATTTCCCTGAGTTGACTTTTTGTGTTTTGTTCTTTTTTCTTTCTTAAAATATTCCTATATTGTTTAAGTTTTTCGTGATAGAGATGACGGGTGTTCTCATTGTCAGCATCTCTGTGTTTCTGGTTGGATAGGGTTCTTAATTCTTTCCTAAGTTTTTTGCAGTCATTGTCAAACCATTTCTCAGTGGCATGTGGTCTTTTTGGTTTTCTTTTTGTGATTTTTAAGTTGGATAATGTTGCTGATACCTCAAATATTCTGTTCAGCTTGTCTACTGCTAGGTTTGTACCTTCACTATTGTGCAGGAAAGGAGTAGCAAGGAATTTATCTAATAGGGCTTGAATTTTCGGTTGACTAATTGTGCTTAGATATGTATCGTTACTGTTTTGTTTCCATCTATACATGTTTCTTAGTGAGTGGAGCTGGGTTTGTTTAGATGCTTCTTGGTTGGACATTGCTCTGTTTAAGTAGAGGGTTATTTTACTGTGGTCTGACAGGGGGTTTAGTGGGCTGACTGTGAACGCTCTGAGGGAGTTTGTGTTAAGGTCTGTCAGGAAATAGTCAACTGTACTGCTCCCGAAAGATGAGCTGTAGGTGTATCTACCGTAGGAGTCTCCTCGAAGCCTGCCGTTGACTAGGAACAGACCTAGTGTGCGACACAGATGAAGAAGATGTGTTCCACTTTTGTTTGTTGTTTTATCATAGTTGTGTCTCTGTGTTTGTATAGGTGTGGGGAGGACGTCTCCTCCAGGCAGGTGTTTGTCCCCCTGAGAGTTCAGTGTGTCCAGTTCTTCACCTGTTCTGGCATTCAGGTCTCCACAGAGCAGCACGCTTCCCTGTGACTGGAAGTAATTAATGTCTACTTCAAGAATGGAGAAACTGTCTTCATTAAAATATGGAGACTCTGCTGGAGGGATATAAGTGGCACACAGGAGGATGTTTTTCTCTGTTGTGTTGACTGTCTTATTAATTTCTAACCATGTGTAGAATTGTCCTGTTTTAACTACTTTGGTGGCATGGGCAAGATTTGATCTGTACCAGATAAGCATGCCTCCTGAGTCTCTTCCTTGTGTCACTCCAGGCAGTTTAATGGATGGGATGATGAGTTCTCTGTAGTCTTTGGGGCAGCCGGTGGGTCCATCTCCTCTGCTCCATGTCTCCTGCAGGATGATGATGTCTGAGGTTTCTGCTTTTGAGGCCAAAGGTAGATGATCTCAGGCCTTGAATGTTCCAACATGAAATGATAAAGGCTTTGTTATCCATGGGGTCATAATTTTGGTGATAAGTTTTGACCTATGACAGTAGGTGTGAGCAGATGAGGTTGAGCATCTGGCGGATGTCTCTTAGCTCTGTTGATGTGGCTTGCACTGGTGCTGTTGTGGATGTTCTGCTCACTATCTGAGCATAGCTGTGTCTGCCCGGGGGCCTGCGGGGTATGAGGAGGGCAGGGGGTCGGCAGGAGTGGCTTTGGCCTGGCCTGATGCACTGAATTTGAGGGTGTAAAGGCTGGAAGAAGATGCTCAAGTGCTGGTTGGGATGGTCTCAGCATGTGAGAATGCTGTTGTTTTGACGGAAGTCTTCTGGATGTTCTCTCTGGGGGTACACTGTGCTTTCTTACAGGTCTGGGTGGAGGCTGTTGGACTCTGTTCCCCCTGGGGGTGCTGTTGTGTTTCCGACTCAGGGCCACATCTTTTAGGGTCCTGGTGAAGACAGGAACAGCTGTCTTGTACAGATGGACATGGTCGTAGAGGCATGAGGGGTTCAGGGTGGGGTGGTGTGCCAGGTGCACATTGGGTTTAAGTGCACAGGAGCGGGAGAGGTGGGCATTCACCCGCTGGATGGTGTCAGGATGGAAGTCTTTTCGGGGCAGCAGTGTGGAGATTGTAATTTTAGCATTTGGGAAGGTGGTTGAGGCCTTTTCAATCACTGTTTGTAGTGATGTAGCCACCCTCTCCTGTTGGGCTCTCAGATCGTTTGTGCCGGTATGGATTATTACATGGCTTGGGGATCCCAGTTTGTCAACACTTAGCCATTTGAGTGCGCTCTGAGTGTTCGGACACCAGAGTTTGACCACTCTGTGTTTGGGAAAAAGCTTCTTTTCATCGATAAATTTCCCGTTTGAGTCAATTAAAATAGCGGTCGTAGTGTTCCTTCTGTCGCTGTGGAGGGGTCGTCTGAGCGTGAGGCTTGTTGTGAGGTGAGGGAAGGGTCTGATGGGAGAGGAGGATTCTGGCTGTGCTGAATCTCTGTTGTTTGAGAGTTGTGATCAGGGTGAAGAGTGTCCTGCTCCTCCGGTTCCTCTGATGAGCTGAACTCGCTGTGCTGTGCTCCTCTGTCCTGCCTCAGTTCACTTATTTCCATCCTCATTGCTGCTAGTTGTGCCTTGTGTAACTCAGTCTGTTGTAAGAACCGTGTTTCCAGTGTCTCCAGCTGAGCCCTGAGCCCCTCTCTCTCCTGCTGGAGCTCCTTCACCTCGGTCTGCAGTGTAGACAGCTCTCTCCTGAGGCTGTCCCTTTCTCTGTGCTTGGCTGTGGGGCTGTTGCTGGTCTGGTCTGTTGTCTGAACTGTTTGCAGGGAGAAGATCATCTCCTTGAGCTGGACCATTTCTCCCTCTAGCTCTGTGAATCTCTCCCTCATGTCAGTGCAATAGCAGTGTGGATGGGGGTCTTTGGTCTGCTCTGTGCTGGAAGGGTCTCTGTGTTCTTTCTGATCCTCGTCTGTGTGGAAGGTGTGGAAGACTGACTCCTCAGGAGGGATAAGTTGGTCGCTGGTAGTGGTCTCTTTCTCTGCTCTGTCTTTGATGCAGAGGAAGTCTTGTTCAAAGAGACCATTGATGCTTTTTACCACCAATATACCCGTTGTTTTGTAGATATTTACGGCCGTGGTTGTTGTGTCTTCCTCGTTTCTTATTTTTAACTGGAAACCCCCGCAGATGCCTTTTCTTTCAGCTGAGGGGTAGTGTGCAATGATGGCCTTGTGCCATGCATAGGGCTTGTTGGTATAAAATATCAGGTTACTTATGCTGCCATCTTTATGTAGGTCTGCAAAAAGGGTTTCTGGGTTGCCTGTCAGTCTTTTATTTTTGTAGACTTTCCGTGCCGATTCATTTGTGACATCTTTAGGATAGTGTAGTGGGATGGCCTCCACATATGGGGGTTGTTTAGGCCTGACGCTGTGGCTGGAGTGTTCAGAACTCTTCTGGGGGCGGGGCCAGGAAGATGCACTGGCCATAGTTGATTTAGAATGTAAACATCCAACTGAAATAACTGCCAGTTTTTTGTTTATTTTCTCTCAGTGACATAAAAATTAATAAACAAGCCAAAAAATTTTAAAAAATATGACTTTTCACTGATTTTGTGATAATATATATATATATATATATATATATATATATATATTATAAGTTCAAGTTTCAGTTTTGTCCAAAATGTCTCTTTGTGCTCTTCTAAGCAAAAACTCAGAGAGATATGAAATGGCACTTTCTGTTCAAAATGTCATTACCTCTCTTCTTTCTTGTAAGTTTTCTTCTTAGTTGTAATGCTGTTTATGTTGCTTGATGTCATCCTTTTCATTATAAATGTCCTCTTCTGTAGAGGGTAATCCTGCGATGATCTTCTCTTGAACTTTCCTCAGATTCAGGTGTGAAAAAATAAAATAAAAATAAATACAAAAAATCTGTCCTAATTAAACAAAAACTTGTCTAGACAATGTTTTATGTTAAATCTTCTACTTTTCTCTCATTTTGTGATAAAATTATTTTTATTTTTTGTCATTTATCTGGAGCTCAACTGAAGTGTGACCATCTCTCATGGAATTCCTATTCCTCTCCCTCTCGCTCCTCTCTCTCTCTCCCTCTCTCTCTCCTCTCTCTCTCTCCCTCTCTCTCTCCTCTCTCTCTCCCTCTCTCTCTCCTCTCTCTCTCCCTCTCTCTCTCTCCTCTCTCTCTCTCTCTCCCTCTCTCTCTCTCTCTCTCTCTCTCTCTCTCTCTCTCTCTCTCTCTCTCTCTCTCTCTCTCTCTCTCTCTCTCTCTCTCTCTCTCTCTCTCTCGACTCTCTCTCTCTCTCCCTCTCTCTCTCCTCTCTCTCTCTCTCTCTCTCTCTCTCTCTCTCGCTCCTCTCTCTCTCTCTCTCTCTCTCTCTCCTCTCTCTCTCTCTCTCTCTCTCTCTCTCCTCTCTCTCTCTCCCTCTCTCTCTCTCTCTCTCTCTCTCCTCTCTCTCTCTCTCTCTCTCTCTCTCTCCTCTCTCTCTCTCTCTCTCTCTCCTCTCTCTCTCTCTCCTCTCTCTCTCCTCTCTCTCTCTCTCCTCTCTCTCTCCTCTCTCTCTCTCTCTCTCTCTCTCTCTCCTCTCTCTCTCTCTCCTCTCTCTCTCTCCTCTCTCTCTCTCCTCTCTCTCTCTCTCTCTCTCTCTCTCTCTCTCTCTCTCTCTCTCGCTCCTCTCTCTCTCTCTCCTCTCTCTCGCTCCTCTCTCTCTCTCTCTCTCTCTCGCTCCTCTCTCTCTCCCTCTCTCTCTCTCCTCTCTCTCCTCTCTCCTCTCTCTCTCTCTCTCTCCTCTCTCTCTCTCCTCTCTCTCTCTCTCCTCTCACTCTCTCTATCTCTCTCTCTTCGCTCCTCTCTCTTCTCTCCCTCTCTCTCTCTCTCTCTCTCTCTCTCTCTTCCTCCTCTCTCTCGCTCCCTCTCTCACTCTCTCTCTCACTCCTCTCCCTCTCACTCTCCCTCCCTCTCTCCTCCTCCTCTCTCTCTCTCTCTCTCCTCTCCTCTCTCCCTCCCCCCTCTCTCTCTCAATCTCTCTCCTCTTTTCTCTTTCGCTCCTCTCCTTTCTCTCCCTCTCTACTCTCTCTCTCTCTCTCACCTCCCTCTCTCTCTTCTCCCTCTCTCTCTCTCTCTCCCCCTCCCTCTCTCTCTCTCTCCCCCTCTCTCTCACTCAATCTCTCTCTCTCTCTCTCCCTCTCTCTCTCTCTCTCTCTCTCCTCCTCATCTACTCTCTCTCTCTGCCTCCCTCTCTCTCTCCTCTCCTCTCTCTCTCTCTCCGCTCCTCTCCCTCCCTCTCTACCCTCTCTCTCTCTCCTCCTCTCCCCTCTCTCCCCTCTCTGGGGTCTCTCTCCTCTCCTCCTCTCTCTCTCCCTCTCCCTCTCTCTCGTCTCCTCTCTCTCTCTCTCCCTCTCCTCTCTCTCTCTCCCTCTCCTCTCTCGCGCTCCCTCTCTCTCTCCTCTCTCACTCCTCTCTCTCCCTCTCTCTCGCTCTCTCTCTCTCTCTCTCTCTCTCTCTCTCTCTTCTCTCCCTCCCCCCCCCCCCCTCTCTCTCACCCCGCCCCTCTCTCTCCTCTCTCTCTCTCCCTCTCGCTCCTCTCTCTCTCCGCTCTCCTCTCTCTCTCCCTCTCTCTCTTCTCTCCCTCCCTCTCTCTCTCCTCTCACTCAACTTCCTCTCTCCTCCCTCTCTCTCTCTCCTCCCTCCTCTCTCCTCTCTCTTCAACTCCTCTCTCCCTCCTCTCTCTCTCTCTCTCCCTCTTGCTCCTCTCTCTCTCTCGCTCCTCTCTCTCTCACTCTCTCCTCCTCTCCCCTCTTTTCTCTTCTCTCCCTCTCTCTCTCTCTCCCTCCCTCTCTCTCTTCCTCTCTCACTCTCTCTCTCCCTTCTCTGTTTCTCTCATTTTTGATAAAATTATTTTATTTTTTGTCATTTATCTGGAGCTCACTGAAGTGTGACCATCTCTCATGGAATTCCTATTCCCTCTCCTCTTCGCTCCTTCTCTCTCCTCTCCCTCTCTCTGCTCCTCACCTCGTCTCCCCTCTTCGCCCTTTCTCATCCTCCTCTCTCCCCTCTCTCCTCTCTCTCTCTCTCCCCCCTCTCTCCTCACTCCTCTCTCTCTCTCTCTTCACCCCTCTCTCTCGCTCCTCTCTGCCTCTCTCCATCTCTCTCTCTCTCATCGCTCCATACTCTCTCTCCTCCTCTCTCTTCTCCTCTCTCTCCTCTCTTCCCCTCTCTCTCTCACCCTCTCTCTCCCTCTCGATCCTCTCCTCTCTCTTCACCTCTTCTCTCATCTCCTCTCTCTCTCTCTCTCCTCTCGTTCCCCTCTCTCCTCTCTTCCTCTCTCTTCTCCTCTCTCTCTCTCTCATCTCTCTCTCCTTCTCCCTCTCTCTCTCTCTCCTCTCTCTCTCATTCTCTCTCTCATCTCTCTCCTCCGCTCCTCTCTCTCTCTCTCTCTCTTCCTCTCTCTCTATCCCCTCTCTCTCTCCTTCTTCTCTTCCGTCGTCTCACGCTCCTCTCTCACTCCCTCTCTCTCTCTCCCTCTCTCTCTCTCCTCTCTCTCTCTCATCCCTCCTCTCTCTCCCTTCACTTCTCTCTCACGTTGCATGTTTGGGAGGTTTGTGGGTGAGAGTAAGTGCTGGCGGGAGTTGAAGCATGTGAAAGTTCACAACCTTTTTTTTTGTTTTTTGTTTGTTGGATTTTTTTTTTTTCAAATCTTTTTTCCCCTTTTTGTATGGTTTGGTATTAGTTTTTTTTTTATGTGGAAAAGTGGGAGTCCCGTGTGAAGAGGAAGTATGGCCGTTCCATGTGGAGACGCCATCTATCTCTCTGCGCAATGGCTTCAGTGTATGCCGGAGACGGAGTAACGGTGGAAGATGTTTTAGTTGAGGTAGGAGAGAAGGTAGACATGATAATATTTCTTCTGCTTCTAGAATGAATAGAGCTGTAGTCGTTTTTTGAAACAACAACAACTTGTAATAAATCAATGATTGAAATTGGCTTATCATTAAAGATGAATTAGGGCACGTTTAACAAACAACCCGCTGCCTAATGCCTGCGAGTGAGAGTAGTGATTTCGAACGACCCGCCGTTCATCTATGATGATGTATTAAGCGTGATTACTGCGGTTTGAAGATTTGCGAGTCCCTTTCAGAGCGATTTCTCTGGGGTGTAAGAACCCGTCATTGAAGTCATGTTAGTCGTTCAGTAGCCAGGTTTACATGTTATTTTAGAATACACCAGATCGCACCACTTAACGTTTCTTTTCGCATAACACAATGAAGGGGGAGCATATATGAATTATGCCAAACTACCGGAAGCTTGCGTGTTTTTGAATGCGGTGATGTCGGCCATAACCCAGATGTGGCCCGCATAAAAGATCGTGACAGGAAAACATCGCCCATGAATAGAGAATGATGCTCAGGCATTCATCAATACAAAACAGGTCAGGAGGAGGTTTCAGCCTCACGGAGGTAAGGCAGTCAGAGGTGAACGAGGCTTTAAATGTAGCGGAATACCCAGAGATACCAGGTGTAGCGGCAACAAGTTCCATATACTGGTGATGATGTGGTTAAGAGTCAAGAACACTTAGTTATTGAACAGTACAATAAATGTGACGAGAATGAATTGCCAAGCTACTAGTTCTTGCTCAGTTGTGTGGTGTGATGCAGAGAAGAGTCGAGCAGATTCAGGGACGGCACAGAGGACAATCTCTCAGATGAGTCTGCTTCTGTGTTTGGATATGGACTCACTGCTCTACAGTATATGTTTTGAGGAAGAGCGCTCAAGTCCCAAATGAACTCTTCTTTATATCTTTAGAGGAAATTGATCAGTTTCTGGATAATTACTTTTGGAAAGCAGGTAGAAGTTAAAGAATGCTTTCCTGATGTAGAGAAATTGATAAGTCAGTTCCATTTCTTCAGAAACTGTGGGGCTGATTCTCCTCTTGAAAAGAAGAGGTTTCAGTCTAAAGACGCACCTAACCACAGATAGAAAGGCTCGGAAAATAGAGAAAAAGGAGAACCCGTCAGAAGTACTGTTGTAATTGTTTTTTTTAAGCTCACAAGGTGTCTTTTTCTATTTTCTGCTCATTTTTTCTGCCTGTCCTGCTTTTTCTTCCAAGTCTTTTTATGGGAAGTATTGATGTTTGGCTCCCTCAATATCAATGGTGGCAGGGATGAATGTAAGCGTGCTCTTGTATGCTGAAACAATAGAGCAAAAACAATTAAATGTTATTTTCCATCAGAGGACTCATAGCGATACTAGCTAAGGAATTTGAGAGGGGATTTATGGGGAAAGGGCAATAGAGACTAGCCATAAAACAAATGTGAAGTGCTGGGCTTGGCAATCTTATTCTCTCCCAACTAAGAGTTAATAGTTATAAAAAAAGAGGACCTTAAATGGAAGATTAGTAGTAGTAAAGGCTGTATTGATGTAGTACTTTTTTTTACTTTGTCAATGTATATGACCTAATGTGGGACATGAACGAAAGCATTTTTTTCATATGTTTAAGAAAAGCTACTAATGTTAGTCAGAGAAGATATCATGGAGGTGATTGGAATTGACTGAGAATTTTTACTATTGATCGCACAATGAAGAACCTCCAATCTTCAGGTCTTCACTCAATTATCAAAAATAATTAGAGAAATAGATCTTTTAGATATGTGGCGGATCAAACATCCACAGAGTGAGACAATATACGTGGATTAAAATGATAGATAACAGAGTCCAGTGCTGCTCGATTGGATAGGATTTACATTCCAATCATCTTAGTAGTCGGAGTATTGATTGTTGTGATTAATTCCTGTAGGTACACAGATCATCAATTTGGTTTCTCTTACTATAAATATGTCCAAGTTTGACAAAGAGGTCTTCTTATTGGCGATTTTAAACACTAAATTTGCTTCTAGATTCTTAATTTTTGCAAACATTTTTGAGACTTTTGCAACAGTGGGAGATTGTGTAAGGCACTTTTGAAAATTTAAAACAGTGGGGTGGAAATAGGGAAAACTAACATTAAAATTGTTTTGTTTGCAACATACTGCTAATTCCACTAGTTAAATTGAGAGAAAATAATCATCAATTGAAAAGACATAACAAATAAGGAGGTGGATCTAATTAATAGAGATGATCCTAAGTCGTGTTTAAACAACTCTGCCAAGAAAAAACAAAAGAGAACTGGGGTTGTTTTTGAATGAAAGGGTAAAGGTGATGTTCTTGTAAGGTCTCGTTTTGTCTCTGTTAATGACATGGATGCTCCTAGTGCTTTATTTATTTTAATTTGGAGCAACAAGTGCACAACAGAACAGATGTCATGTCTTCGCCTTCCTGAGGGGAGGGGTGACCAGTTAAGATTTATGGAATTAGGCAAACCATGCAGTGACTTTTTATTCCAGTCTTTATGCTGCAGAACAATGTGATATGGACTGTGCCGAGCAAGCTTATTCAAGACTTGCCTCAAATAGACTCAGACGTCTAAGACATCGTGCCTTGGAACACTGAAACTATCCTCTTCAAGAACTCACTACTGCAGTTGGTCAGCTGGCATTGGACTATCTCCTGTATTGACGGTTGCCGACTGAAAATTTACAAGCCTTTCTGGAACTGTATTGGAGAAAATTTGTATGAGGTTTTCTGTGAAATGCAGCAAGATTGGTTGTTGTTCCTTATCTTTTCCACGTGCGCTTGTGCTATCTTTATTAACCAAAAAAGGGAGATTTAAATCTCTTTTAAAAAAACTGGAGGCCTGTTGCACTACTGACTACGGCTTACAAAATTAATTCTGAAATTCCCTTTCTAATGAGAGTTAAAAAAAAATCCCTTCAGTTTGATTGTACAAAAAAGATCAAACTATTTATCCCCAGCAAGAACATAAAGGATAATTTTTTTTAATTCCGGGATATTTTAAAGAAATTTGTAAAAAGTTTAGAACTGAAGTTGTTTAATTTCTCTGTAGATCAAGAGAAAGCCTTTGTATCGGGTTGATCATGGTTATCTTTTTTATGTTTAAAAAAGCTTTTGGTATGTGATTCTTTCTTAAAATGGCAAATTGCTGTATTGCTGTGCTGCTGCATTGTTAAAGTGGGAGGTGGTTTAAGCCTGCCAATCCCATCCCTCAAGGGTAAATCAACAAGGTGCCCTTAATATCAGAGGCAACTATAAAGCATTGCTATTGAGCCCTCTTCTTTTTAATTTACGTAAAACTCTTGTCATGTTTTATTCCTCCTGGTTAGTCACAGAGTTTTTTCAGTATTACTGTAAGTGCTTATGCTGAGATGTACTGTTGTTTGTTAATCATGAAAAAACATTAAGCTCTGGTTAATGCAATCAATGTGTATGAAAGGCCTCATCCGGCCAGAGTGAACTGGGAAAAAAGTGAGGCTTTTTGGCATGGCATTTTCTGCTGAAAATCTACCACGTTGCCAGAGATCTTTCATGGGAAAAGGAAGAGGGATTAAAAGATTTTAGGTGTTTATTTTGGAAAAGTGAGTCTCAAAAGTTAAATTGGGAGGGTTTAGAGGAAAGATGGTGTACCGCGATTCTGCTCGCTGGAAATGTTTCTACCCCAGATGTCCTACAGGGGAAGAGTATTTGGTTGCTAAAAATTTAGTGGCTTCTACTCTAAGGCATAACCTGTGAGTAGCTGCAGCCCCCTACAGGATTAATTAAGGATTCAAAAGGAGTTTGGTGACTTTTTTCTGGTCAGGACAACACAGGATTCGAGCAGGCTGGCTTTGTATCTCCCAGTACAAGAAGGCGGGCAGGGCATGGGTGGAATATTAAGTCCAGGATAATGACTTTTCGCTGCAGACAGCCCAAAGCCTCTGTTTAACAAACACCTGCCTGATGGACACTGCAACATCTCTTTAGGAGGCAGGTGGAATGGGCTTTGAAAACATATGTTTTTTAAAGCCAATGCAAGAGAAAGAAATGGCGGGATCTCAGCCCCCTTTTATGAGTCTGCTGTGCTGAGGCCTGGAAGGTTTTTTATCGTAACACGAATCAACTAATACACCTGCTGTCTTTGTTTGTTTGAGGAACCATTGTTTTTAACTCCTTTTTATCTCAAGACAGTTTGTCATCCGAAAATGTGCGAGCACGACTGATAGCGGCTGGGTGCAACAAGCTGGGAACATATCCTGAGAAGTGATTTTGAAAGACTAGAGTCAAAGAAGTGGTGTGAAATCAATCCGTTTTTACAACTGTGCAATGGCAAGGGATTTTCAAGATATGAGCGCAGATTATCAATTTATTTTTGTAAGACCCCAGACGCCCTAAATGAGTTGGTTGAGGGGTATGGTCATCCTTTTTCCATTAATCAATGTAAGCCCTCGGCTGTGGAAGACTGGTAGAAGATGAAAGCCGTTTACTGACTCCCTTAAAACACCAGTTTTTGGAAAGTTTTGATTCTGCTGGTGAAAGAAATCTCTCTAATTGATATCGTTAAATGTTCTCCAACATGCAGTTTTGAATGAAGTTTCTTCAAACTAGATGTACACAGTTTTCTTTGGATCTGACACTTTCCCCTAAAGGCAGCTGGCGTAACAAACCTGTAACAAATGTCCGATCGACAAGAGGACAGTTGAGAACCATATCCCCCCGCTCCAGTGGAGGATTGTACATGTCAAATAGCTACAAACAACATGTGATGGTTACATCTCGAATCCTAGTGTGGGGTGGGTTTGCCCATTTTGGGGAGATCTTAGACAAGAGTCAAATGATCAGAGGCGTTTTTGGATTGGCGAGGTGAGTTCACGATTTGGATGAATCTCTTTGAGTTAAATTTAAGGAGGGAGCGGTGTGTATTAATGTCCCTGGGTGAAGTTTTTTCTTTTCAATTTGTTCATTGTGGACACATTTGGGGGCCAAAGTATTCATTGCAAAAGAAAAATGTGGACGGTTTTAATTAATTTTTTATCTGGCCCAGCAAAATTGCTATTTGGAAGACAAGGAAAAACAGACTGTTGCGGCAAAGGTCCAATAAGCGTTGAGCCCCTATGTTTTCTAGGTTTGGTAGCTTCTTCTCGAATGAGGGTGAGTATGCATACTACTAAGTTGTGGAATCCTCTACCAAAGTTTTAGAGAAATTAATGGGGAATAAATTGAAGTATATGTACACTGTAAGATAATCAATTGGTTCTGAGGTTTTAAAAAAAAGGAGGAAACAGTATTCATTCATTTATTAAAAAAAAAAGTGTGTGTTTTTGTAAATCCTTTTGTAATAAAGCGAGTAAATTGGTAATAATAAAGGTGAATTTAATCCTCTCTCTTTCGTCTCTCTCCACTCATCTGCACCTCATCTCTCTCTCTCCTCTCTCTCGCTCCTCTCCTCTCTCTCTCTCTCCCCCCCCCCCTCTCCTCTCGTCTCCCTCTCTCCTTCCTCTCTCTCACGCTCCCTCCTCTCCATCCTCTCTCTCTCTATCCTCTCTCTCCGTCCCTCCTCTCTCTCCTCCTCTCATCTCTCTATCTCTCTCTCTTTCGCTCCTCTCTCTTTTCTCCCTCTCTCATCTCTCTCTCTCTCTCTCTCCCTTCCCCTCTCTCTCCTCTCTCACATCTCTCTCTCTCCCTCTCTCTTCATCCCCCCCTCGTCTCTCTTCAATCTCTCTCTCTTTCAGCTCCTCTCCTCTTTCTCTCCTCCCTCTCTCTCTCACTCCCTCCTCTCCCCCCTACCCTCTCTCTCTCTCCTCTCTCTCTCCTCTCTCTCCCTCCTCTCTCCTCTCCGCCTCTCTCTCCTCGCTCCTCTCTCTCTCTCACCCCTCTCTCTCTCTCTCTCCCTCCTCTCTCATCTCCTTCTCTCTCCTCCTCTCCCTCCCTCTCTCCTCTCCCTCCCTCTCTCTCCCTGCTCTCTCTCTCTCTCTCTCTCTCTCCCTCTCCTCCCTCTCTGTCCTCTCTCTCTCTCCTCTCCCTCTTCCCTCTCCCTCTCTCCTCACTCCTCTCTCTCCTCTCTCCCTCTCCTCTCTCTCTCTCTCTCGACTCTCCTCCTCATCGCTCCTCTCTCTCCCCTCTCTCACTCCTCTCTCTCTCCCTCTCTCTCTCTCTCTCTCCCTCCTCTCTCTCCCTCCCCCTCTCCTCTCTCTCTCTCTCTCTCTCCCTCTCCCTTCGCCCTTCTCATCTCTCTTCCTCTAGCTCCCCCTCCTCGTCCCTCTCTCTCTCTCCTCTCCCTCCCTCTCTCTCTCCTCTCTCACCCTCTCTCTCCCCTCTCCTCTCCCCCTCCCTCTCTCTCTCCTCTCTCACTCCTCTCTCTCTCTCTCTCTCCCTCTCTCCCTCCTCTCTCTCCTCTCTCCGTCTCTCTCTCACTCTCTCTCTTCTCTCTGCGATGCGTGTTGGGAGTGAGTGGGTGAGTGCAGCTGAGAGCGTGCTGAATGTGAGTTTCTCTACTTTCTCAAAAAACTTGTTTTTTCTCAGTTATGCTTTGAGAGTTGTTTAGAGGAAACAGTGCCTCTTTGGGTTCATATGTTGTGTGTTTGGTGGAGGCGGGGCGGCGGCCGGCTGGCGGTCAGCAGGGCTTGCAGCAGGTGAACACACCAGCTTGAACTAACTCAACGCGCCGACACGCTATAAAACTTTCTCCGCCTAAACGGTGTTCGGTTGAGGATTGTAGTCTAGCGGTGGGTGTGATTGTCGGTTATGACAGTATTAAAAAAAAAAAAAATCCCGGCTTCTAGGATGAATAGTGGCCGTGTGTGATTGTTTTTATGATCAGTGTGGCAAAAGAAAATCAGTTGCTTGAAGTGGAGTTTGTGATTCAAGACACATACACACCAGTTCTTTCTCTTGTAAACCCTGCCAAACAAGTCCTTATTTCGAAATATACCCCCGTTTATGAAACGAGCTTTTAGAAAAGAGCTAGGTAGATACGGAAAACTAGTGACTTCCATAAAGATGAATTCCAATCATCTTCAAGTCCTCCTCATCTCAAACACTGTGTCTTTTAGGAACATGTACAACATGATTCTTAAAAAGAGCAATGAAGAGCTAAATCTAGTGTTTAAGTTCAAGGTGAATGACTATGACGACACTGAGCAAGTAACATCATAGACATGAAATGCTTTGGGTGTGGGACTGTTGGGCATGTGTTCGCTTCTTGCCCTGAGAGACAGGGAGACGCGCGCTGCTAACGCAGTGGCTCCGCCGCCCGTTGGGCCGAAAGCGGAGTTTCTTTACCTGGCGAACCGCAGAGAACTGTGCAGGAAAAAAACCGAGATGATAGCGATCAGGAGAATGAGCTGACCAGAAAATTAACGAGTGAACAAAACGTACAAGATGGTTTAAATGAGGATTTAAATGGTTGGTCAAACCGCGACTATAGTAGCTGAGGCCCCAGTGTTGTTTAATGAGGAAGATGTTGTGGTTGGATGCTGCATTGTCCCAAACAGTCAACAAAGAGGAGAAAAATCCAGAAAAATAAAAATCAATCACAGAACACAATGCGAAAGTATCTAAAACGAATCCTATGAGCTGCTCTTCTCAGTCAGATGATGGGGTTGATTAACACGAGAGTCTGAAAGTGGTGTTGATGGATACACACAGATGGATGTGAGATGCTTACTCTTTCACAAAAATTCAGTCATTTTTATCAAAGAACCAAAGGGTTGAGATTGGTTAAAATTGATGAGTTTTCCAGACTAAAGTTGTTTCATTGATTCAGTCAAATTGTTCATGGAAACATACAAAAAACCCGGGGCCAACTGACCTTTTACAGATCAAGAAATTATACGTTTAAAAAAATTTCTTATTAAAGCGAGAGCACAGTTAGTCAATGATGTTAATGTCTTTTGTTTTTCTTTTTCTTTGTTTGTGTTAACCTCTCCTGTTCTGTTTAAATGCATCTAAACGTTTACTATGTGTGACATAAGTTGGGTTTTCTTAAAAACGTTAAAAGGTAGCTAGAGAGGATTTGTAGAGAGATTCTCTCATCACTTGGTTTAAAGTTAAAAAACAAAGTAGTTTTTTTACAAGAAACACATAGCACAGCTGAAATGAAATCGCGTGGAAGAAAGATTGGGAGGGGAAGTTTTTTCTCAGTCATAAGTCAGCAACAGTGGTGGAGTGGTATTTTGTTTTCTAGTGATTTTTATTAACCCATCTCCTTGTAGTACTGAGGAAATCAATGAAGGTCCGCTTGTAAAAATACAAGCTGTTTTTGAAAGTGTAAACAAATGACTTTCATCAATGATTATGCTCCTACTGTAGGCCCAGAAAGGGTGGTCTTTTTAAACATTCTAAACGAAGTAATAAGCAACTGGTGACACGATGGATACATGTTCCTGGTGGGATTTTACTGCACTGAGATGCAGCTTCTAGACAGAAATCACCCAAACCACATGAGCCCAGTAAAGAAATTGTCTTGTAAAAGTAATTTGAGATGAATGTTTAATGTGATGTTTTAGGAGGTTTTTTCATACCACTCAGCGTCAGTATACATTGGACTTCTGTAAAGGTAAATCTTTGTCTTTGGCTAGGCTGATAGAGTTTACTTGTTTCAAACATCAGAGCAATGTTCGTAAAAGGTTGTTCAATACACCCCCCATTGGCGTATTTCAGATCATAGCCTCGTACAAGTTGCTATCCTTAAATAAGGATGTGAAATGTAGAAGTGCCCTATTGGCATTGTTAAATGTTTCCATGCTTATTCTGATAACACTTTTAAAGATGCTTTCAAGTATTTCTGGAGTGGTTACACAAAATAGAACAAATCTAGTACAATTCATTACAACAGTGGTGGGACATAGGGAAGTCAATATACAACACTGTGCCAAACAGTATACTCTCATTGTCACAAAGGACAGACTAGATGTATGAAAACTTTTGGAGAGTGAAATAGAGAAAGCTGCAAAGTTGGCAGACTCAACACGAGAAGGAGAAAAACATATTAAAGTTCTCAAAAAGAAAAAGTCAGCTCTATCTAACCTGTTGGTTTCTCTCTCAAGGAGCTCTGGTTCGCTCACGTTTATCAATATATGCCAAAATGGACTGCACCTTCTCAATTTTTTTTTCGGCCTTGAACTAAAAAATGGACAAAGGAAGGCTTATGCACATCTCTGCGTCCTAGCACTGGACAATTGCTGCAAGAGTCCTGTGGACATTCGTAATCTGCCAGTTGATGTTTTTTACGAGAATCTCTTCAGGATGAGTTCCAAGAGAGACCGGGAGAGTGGCGCAGTCTTTCTATGAAGGGCTTACCCAAGATTTTTCGAGGAGGCTAACATGGAGTTTGTGATGCTCCCAATTTCTGCTGATGAACTATATTCTGCGTTGCAAGAGTCCAAGAAAGCGGTAAATCTCAGGCATTGATGGACTTCTGTGGATTTTTTAAAGCTTTCTGGCCTGTGATTGGCAAAGACTTTATTGCTTGATCTCAGAAGAAACAGTTTGAGAAAAGGACATTACCTTTGAGTTTGCATGGAGAGCAATCCTCACTCTTCTCGACCCAAAAAAGGGGATTTACAAGAGATAAAGAACTGGAAGCCGGTTTCTCTGCCTGCACACGGATTACAAACTTTTGTCAAAGGTGTTGGCAATGAGACTGAAAAACGTTATGAGTATGTCATTCATGTTGACCAACTTATTGGTATACCCCAATAGGTTGATATCTGATAATATTATGTTTAATTCGTGATGTTTTAGACCTCTCCGATTCATTGGTTTGTGAAATTTGTCTGATTTCTATTGACCAAGAATGGCATTGACAGAGTCAACATCAGTATTTGTGGCAAACGTTAGATGCTTGGGTCAGCTCTGGCCTAGTAAACATGATTCGAGTCTAGTAAAGTGACATTGAGAGTATTTTAAAGATCAACGGGTTGTTTAAGTGCTCCTTTTAAAGTTCATAGTGGGATCAGACAGGATGTTCATTATCTGGCATGCTGTACCCTTAGCCATAGACCTCTTTTTAACACAAATTAAGAAAATCCTCTTGTCGTGTAAACCTTCCTGGATGTGAAACCATTTTTAAATTACTGCTTAAGCCCGAGATGTTGTTGTCATTGTTAAAAAACGGAGATTAATAGACACCCTTGTACGACAATATTAATGGTTTTGGCGCTTTGATCATCTGCCAAAATTAACTGGGGAAAAAGTGAAGCAGTGACAATCAGTGAATGAGTTTAAGCAGAAAACTTGTTTTTAACCTGCCCGGGTAATTTGGAACAAGGGTGGATTAAATAACATGGTTGTTTATCCTTGGATTTAATACTTTATCTGTGTAAAAATTGGACAAAGTATTAGAAAAAGTTGAAGGACGTCTCAAGAAATGGAAATGGAGCTTGCGCACGAATGTCCTTTTAGGGTCGAACACTTTGGATTAACAATTTAGTGTCATCAATGCTGTGGCAAACCCAGACTAT
>CM060623.1:1753297-1770797 GCA_030578275.1 Meda fulgida
TGAGTTAAATAAAGTCTTAAATGAGTCAAATAAAGTCTTAAATGAGTTAAATAAAGTCTTAAATGAGTTAAATAAAGTCTTAAATGAGTCAAATAAAGTCTTAAATGAGTTAAATAAAGTCTTAAATGAGTTAAATAAAGTCTTAAATGAGTTAAAGTCTTAAATGAGTCAAATAGTCTTAAATGAGTCAAATAAAGTCTTAAATGAGTTAAATAAAGTCTTAAATGAGTTAAATAAAGTCTTAAATGAGTCAAATAAAGTCTTAAATGAGTTAAATAAAGTCTTAAATGAGTCAAATAAAGTCTTAAATGAGTCAAATAAAGTCTTAAATGAGTTAAATGAAGTCTTAAATTAGTCAAATAAAGTCTTAAATGAGTTAAATGAAGTCTTAAATGAGTCAAATAAAGTCTTAAATGAGTTAAATAAAGTCTTAAATGAGTTAAATAAAGTCTTAAATGAGTCAAATAAAGTCTTAAATGAGTCAAATAAAGTCTTAAATGAGTTAAATGAAGTCTTAAATTAGTCAAATAAAGTCTTAAATGAGTTAAATGAAGTCTTAAATTAGTCAAATAAAGTCTTAAATGAGTTAAATAAAGTCTTAAATGAGTTAAACGAAGTCTTAAATTAGTCAAATAAAGTCTTAAATGAGTTAAATAAAGTCTTAAATGAGTCAAATAGTCTTAAATGAGTTAAATAAAGTCTTAAATGAGTTAAATAAAGTCTTGAATGAGTTAAAGTCTTAGAAGAGGTAAATAAAGTCTTAAATGAGTCAAATAAAGTCTTAAATGAGTTAAATAAAGTCTTAAATGAGTTAAATAAAGTCTTAAATGAGTCAAATAGTCTTAAATGAGTCAAATAAAGTCTTACATGAGTTAAATGAAGTCTTAAATGAGTTAAATAAAGTCTTAAATGAGTCAAATAGTCTTAAATGAGTTAAATAAAGTCTTAAATGAGTTAAATGAAGTCTTAAATGAGTTAAAGTCTTGAATGAGTTAGTCTTAAATGAGTCAAATAGTCTTAAATGAGTCAAATAAAGTCTTAAATGAGTCAAATAAAGTCTTAAATGAGTCAAATAAAGTCTTAAATGAGTCAAATAAAGTCTTAAATGAGTCAAACAAAGTCTTAAATGAGTCAAATAAAGTCTTAAATGAGTTAAATGAAGTCTTAAATGAGTCAAATAGTCTTAAATGAGTTAAATAAAGTCTTAAATGAGTTAAATAGTCTTAAATGAGTCAAATAGTCTTAAATTAGTCAAATAAAGTCTTACATGAGTTAAATAAAGTCTTAAATGAGTTAAATAAAGTCTTAAATGAGTTAAATAAAGTCTTAAATGAGTCAAATAGTCTTAAATGAGTTAAATAAAGTCTTAAATGAGTTAAATGAAGTCTTGAATGAGTTAGTCTTAAATGAGTCAAATAAAGTCTTAAATGAGTCAAATAAAGTCTTAAATGAGTCAAATAAAGTCTTAAATGAGTCAAATAAAGTCTTGAATGAGTTAGTCTTAAATGAGTTAAAGTCTTGAATGAGTCAAATAAAGTCTTAAATGAGTCAAATAAAGTCTTAAATGAGTTAAATAAAGTCTTAAATGAGTTAAATGAAGTCTTAAATGAGTCGAATAAAGTCTTAAATGAGTTAAATAAAGTCTTAAATGAGTCAAATAAAGTCTTGAATGATTTAGTCTTAAATGAGTTAAATAAAGTCTTAAATGAGTCAAATAAAGTCTTAAATGAGTTAAATGAAGTCTTAAATGAGTTAAATAAAGTCTTAAATGAGTTAAATAAAGTCTTAAATGAGTTAAATGAAGTCTTAAATGAGTCAAATAAAGTCTTAAATGAGTTAAATAAAGTCTTAAATGAGTTAAATGAAGTCTTAAATGAGTCAAATAAAGTCTTAAATGAGTTAAATAAAGTCTTAAATGAGTTAAATAAAGTCTTAAATGAGTCAAATAGTCTTAAATGAGTCAAATAGTCTTAAATGAGTTAAATAAAGTCTTAAATGAGTTAAATGAAGTCTTAAATGAGTCAAATAAAGTCTTAAATGAGTTAAATAAAGTCTTAAATGAGTCAAATAGTCTTAAATGAGTTAAATAAAGTCTTAAATGAGTTAAATGAAGTCTTAAATGAGTTAAAGTCTTGAATGAGTTAGTCTTAAATGAGTCAAATAGTCTTAAATGAGTCAAATAAAGTCTTAAATGAGTTAAATAAAGTCTTAAATGAGTCAAATAAAGTCTTAAATGAGTCAAATAAAGTCTTAAATGAGTTAAATAGTCTTAAATGAGTCAAACAAAGTCTTAAATGAGTCAAATAAAGTCTTAAATGAGTTAAATGAAGTCTTAAATGAGTCAAATAGTCTTAAATGAGTTAAATAAAGTCTTAAATGAGTTAAATAAAGTCTTAAATGAGTCAAATAGTCTTAAATTAGTCAAATAAAGTCTTACATGAGTTAAATAAAGTCTTAAATGAGTTAAATAAAGTCTTAAATGAGTTAAATAAAGTCTTAAATGAGTCAAATAGTCTTAAATGAGTTAAATAAAGTCTTAAATGAGTTAAATGAAGTCTTAAATGAGTTAAAGTCTTGAATGAGTTAGTCTTAAATGAGTCAAATAAAGTCTTAAATGAGTCAAATAAAGTCTTAAATGAGTCAAATAAAGTCTTAAATGAGTCAAATAAAGTCTTGAATGAGTTAGTCTTAAATGAGTTAAAGTCTTGAATGAGTCAAATAAAGTCTTAAATGAGTCAAATAAAGTCTTAAATGAGTCAAATAAAGTCTTAAATGAGTTAAATAAAGTCTTAAATGAGTTAAATGAAGTCTTAAATGAGTCAAATAAAGTCTTAAATGAGTTAAATAAAGTCTTAAATGAGTTAAATAAAGTCTTAAATGAGTCAAATAAAGTCTTAAATGAGTTAAATAAAGTCTTAAATGAGTTAAATGAAGTCTTAAATGAGTCAAATAAAGTCTTAAATGAGTTAAATAAAGTCTTAAATGAGTTAAATAAAGTCTTAAATGAGTCAAATAAAGTCTTAAATGAGTTAAATAAAGTCTTAAATGAGTTAAATGAAGTCTTAAATGAGTCGAATAAAGTCTTAAATGAGTTAAATAAAGTCTTAAATGAGTCAAATAAAGTCTTGAATGATTTAGTCTTAAATGAGTTAAATGAAGTCTTAAATGAGTCAAATAAAGTCTTAAATGAGTTAAATGAAGTCTTAAATGAGTCAAATAAAGTCTTAAATGAGTTAAATAAAGTCTTAAATGAGTTAAATAAAGTCTTAAATGAGTTAAATAAAGTCTTAAATGAGTCAAATAAAGTCTTAAATGAGTCAAATAAAGTTTTAAATTAGTTAAATGAAGTCTTAAATTAGTCAAATAAAGTCTTAAATGAGTCAAATAAAGTCTTAAATGAGTTAAATAAAGTCTTAAATTAGTCAAATAAAGTCTTAAATGAGTTAAATGAAGTCTTAAATTAGTCAAATAAAGTCTTAAATGAGTTAAATAAAGTCTTAAATGAGTTAAATGAAGTCTTAAATTAGTCAAATAAAGTCTTAAATGAGTCAAATAAAGTCTTAAATGAGTTAAATAAAGTCTTAAATGAGTCAAATAAAGTCTTAAATGAGTTAAATAAAGTCTTAAATGAGTTAAATGAAGTCTTAAATTAGTCAAATAAAGTCTTAAATGAGTTAAATAAAGTCTTAAATGAGTTAAATGAAGTCTTAAATTAGTCAAATAAAGTCTTAAATGAGTTAAATAAAGTCTTAAATGAGTCAAATAGTCTTAAATGAGTTAAAGTCTTAAATGAGTTAAAGTCTTAAATGAGTTAAATGAAGTCTTAAATGAGTTAAATAAAGTCTTAAATTAGTCAAATAAAGTCTTAAATGAGTTAAATAAAGTCTTAAATGAGTTAAATAAAGTCTTAAATTAGTCAAATAAAGTCTTAAATGAGTTAAATAAAGTCTTAAATGAGTTAAATAAAGTCTTAAATGAGTTAAATAAAGTCTTTAATGATTTAGTCTTAAATGAGTTAAATGAAGTCTTAAATGAGTTAAATAAAGTCTTAAATGAGTTAAATAAAGTCTTAAATGAGTCAAATAAAGTCTTAAATGAGTTAAATAAAGTCTTAAATGAGTTAAATAAAGTCTTAAATGAGTTAAAGTCTTAAATGAGTTAAATAAAGTCTTAAATGAGTTAAATAAAGTCTTAAATGAGTCAAATTAAATGAGTCAAATAAAGTCTTAAATGAGTTAAATAAAGTCTTAAATGAGTTAAATGAAGTCTTAAATGAGTTAAATGAAGTCTTGAATGATTTAGTCTTAAATGAGTTAAAAAAAGTCTTAAATGAGTTAAATGAAGTCTTAAATGAGTTAAATGAAGTCTTGAGTTAAATAAAGTCTTAAATGAGTTAAATAAAGTCTTAAATGAGTTAAATAAAGTCTTTAATGATTTAGTCTTAAATGAGTTAAATGAAGTCTTAAATGAGTTAAATAAAGTCTTAAACGAGTTAAATAAAGTCTTAAATGAGTCAAATAAAGTCTTAAATGAGTCAAATAAAGTCTTAAATGAGTTAAATAAAGTCTTAAATGAGTTAAAGTCTTAAATGAGTTAAATAAAGTCTTAAATGAGTTAAATAAAGTCTTAAATGAGTTAAATAAAGTCTTAAATGAGTTAAATGAAGTCTTGAGTTAAATAAAGTCTTAAATGAGTCAAATAAAGTCTTAAATGAGTTAAATAAAGTCTTAAATGAGTTAAATGAAGTCTTGAATGATTTAGTCTTAAATGAGTTAAAAAAAGTCTTAAATGAGTTAAATGAAGTCTTAAATGAGTTAAATGAAGTCTTGAGTTAAATAAAGTCTTAAATGAGTTAAATAAAGTCTTAAATGAGTTAAATAAAGTCTTTAATGATTTAGTCTTAAATGAGTTAAATGAAGTCTTAAATGAGTTAAATAAAGTCTTAAACGAGTTAAATAAAGTCTTAAATGAGTCAAATAAAGTCTTAAATGAGTCAAATAAAGTCTTAAATGAGTTAAATAAAGTCTTAAATGAGTTAAAGTCTTAAATGAGTTAAATAAAGTCTTAAATGAGTTAAATAAAGTCTTAAATGAGTCAAATTAAATGAGTTAAATAAAGTCTTAAATGAGTTAAATAAAGTCTTAAATGAGTTAAATAAAGTCTTAAATGAGTCAAATAAAGTCTTGAATGAGTCAAATAAAGTCTTAAATGAGTTAAATAAAGTCTTAAATGAGTTAAATAAAGTCTTAAATGAGTTAAAGTCTTGAATGAGTCAAATAAAGTCTTAAATGAGTTAAATAAAGTCTTAAATGAGTTAAATAAAGTCTTAAATGAGTTAAATAAAGTCTTAAATGAGTCAAATAAAGTCTTAAATGAGTTAAATAGTCTTAAATGAGTCAAATAAAGTCTTAAATGAGTTAAATGAAGTCTTAAATGAGTTAAATGAAGTCTTAAATGAGTTAAATAAAGTCTTAAATGAGTCAAATAAAGTCTTAAATGAGTCAAATAAAGTCTTAAATGAGTTAAATGAAGTCTTAAATTAGTCAAATAAAGTCTTAAATGAGTTAAATAAAGTCTTAAATGAGTTAAATGAAGTCTTAAATTAGTCAAATAAAGTCTTAAATGAGTTAAATAAAGTCTTAAATGAGTTAAATGAAGTCTTAAATTAGTCAAATAAAGTCTTAAATGAGTTAAATAAAGTCTTAAATGAGTCAAATAGTCTTAAATGAGTTAAATAAAGTCTTAAATGAGTTAAAGTCTTAAATGAGTTAAATGAAGTCTTAAATGAGTTAAATAAAGTCTTAAATTAGTCAAATAAAGTCTTAAATGAGTTAAATAAAGTCTTAAATGAGTTAAATGAAGTCTTAAATGAGTTAAATAAAGTCTTAAATGAGTTAAATGAAGTCTTGAATGATTTAGTCTTAAATGAGTTAAATGAAGTCTTAAATGAGTTAAATGAAGTCTTGAGTTAAATAAAGTCTTAAATGAGTTAAATAAAGTCTTAAATGAGTTAAATAAAGTCTTGAATGATTTAGTCTTAAATGAGTTAAATGAAGTCTTAAATGAGTTAAATGAAGTCTTAAATGAGTTAAATAAAGTCTTAAATGAGTTAAATAAAGTCTTGAATGATTTAGTCTTAAATGAGTTAAATAAAGTCTCAAATGAGTTAAATGAAGTCTTAAATGAGTTAAATGAAGTCTTAAATGAGTTAAATAAAGTCTTAAATGAGTTAAATAAAGTCTTGAATGATTTAGTCTTAAATGAGTTAAATGAAGTCTTAAATGAGTTAAATAAAGTCTTAAATGAGTCAAATAAAGTCTTAAATGAGTTAAATGAAGTCTTAAATGAGTTAAATAAAGTCTTAAATGAGTTAAATGAAGTCTTAAATGAGTTAAATAAAGTCTTAAATGAGTTAAATGAAGTCTTAAATGAGTTAAATAAAGTCTTAAATGAGTTAAATAAAGTCTTGAATGATTTAGTCTTAAATGAGTTAAATGAAGTCTTAAATGAGTTAAATGAAGTCTTAAATGAGTTAAATGAAGTCTTAAATGAAGGTAAAGAGTTGAAAATAGGATGCGTGTCATGTGCGTCGGCTCTTAAAGTGAAAGAAGCCTAATAAATCTTTTACTGTCTGTCATTAATGATGATCAAAGGAAATCACTCACTGATCTCACTGAGTAACTTATGACTTTAATAAGGATAAATCTATATTTAATGTATAATTTATGCAGTGAAGACTGTGAAGTGTTTGATAACTTTATTCAATTTCTGTATTTATCCAATATGTGAGTCTTGCCTGAAAATCTTTAACCACTGTTTACAAGGTCACATGGGTCACAAACCTTCACTTTGAACATTCACTTTGTGCATCCTGACTGCAATTAAAAACTTGAACCGCCGGACTGGGCCAGTAGAAAAATTAGGGCACTGATATATTGAAGAGTAAATGTGACATTTACTACAATGAGTTTATGTTTTAATTTTACTTAAATTAAAAGTGGTTGTGTGTAGCAATGTTCAGGGAAGAAGGAGGCGGGAACCGGCGAACAATCAAAATAGAATTTATTTAAAATAAAACAAACAACGAAAATACCGCCAGCAGCCCCTCGCGGACGACTGCTGGCTACCGAAAATAAATATAACTAAAATAAAATACAAAAACAAAACACAACTAAAATACAGGCCTGTTCCTCTCTCGATCATCAACGTCGTCGCTCCTCCTTTATGCTTCCGCTCCTCCGTGAGAGATGCGAGACCGGTGTGCTTCACAGGTGCTGCTCATTAGCAATCGCACCACCGGCCTCGCGCCGTTCTCTCACGCCCCTCGGCCGTCCTGTTCGCCACATACCCCCATCGCCCCTCACAGGCCGGGGGGTACTCACGAGCCTGTGCCTACTCCCCCCCCGGCGGCGGCGATCCCTGGGGGGTATGGACAGACAAACCGAGGGAAACGGAGACGGAAGCATGAGGAGCGACAGATCGAGAGAGGGGAGAGAGGAAAAAAAAATTGGTCCGGTTCCCACAACGCGCTGCCATCTGGTCCCCCACCAGCTAGGCGATCTCCTCCGCGGTGCCTGGCGGCGACGCTGGGTAGCCCTCGGTGGACGGCTCGACGCTCCTCCGCCGCCCGGTGGACGGCGACGGCTCCTCGGGTGCCTTGGGCAGACGGTAGGAGTCCCCCCGCTCCCTGCTCCTCCCCTTCACTGGTGGACGGCAGCAGGCTCCGGCCCACGGCGAGCGGCGGCGACTCCTCCTCTCCCTCCCGGATGGCAGCCGCCCCTCCAATACCCAGGCGGCCGGCAGCGAGCTCGACCGTCCCACCGGCAACTCACTCCAGCGCCCCGCCTCGAGCGTCCGTGGCCGCGAGTCCCCCGCTCCCTGCTCCTCCGCTCGCTCGGCGGATGGCAGCAGGCTCCGGCCCACGGCGAGCGGCGGCGACTCGCGCACCATGCTCGATGGCACCGCGGATTCCCCACACCGGCGAGGACTCTCTGACAGCGCGTTCCTCCCTCTTCCCGGGTTTCGGCACCAGTGTAGCAATGTTCAGGGAAGAAGGAGGCGGGAACCGGCGAACAATCAAAATAGAATTTATTTAAAATAAAACAAACAACGAAAATACCGCCAGCAGCCCCTCGCGGACGACTGCTGGCTACCGAAAATAAATATAACTAAAATAAAATACAAAAACAAAACACAACTAAAATACAGGCCTGTTCCTCTCTCGATCATCAACGTCGTCGCTCCTCCTTTATGCTTCCGCTCCTCCGTGAGAGATGCGAGACCGGTGTGCTTCACAGGTGCTGCTCATTAGCAATCGCACCACCGGCCTCGCGCCGTTCTCTCACGCCCCTCGGCCGTCCTGTTCGCCACATTGTGTTTTTATGAAAAAACTTAAAACTTAAAGCTTTCAATTATCCTGTAATGCTGAATGCCTATAATTTTGAAATAAATCAAAACACTATTGGCTGAACTGGCAGTGGGCGGAGTCACACAGTCAAAACAAAAACACACATTTCAACACACACATTTCAGAGTAAAATAACTGTCTGCACAAGTGTTTTCAGAGAGACGAGTATGTGAACGCACATGTTTCCTAAATATCTGCAAACATATGGTATTTTTATGCTTTAGTACAGTCAAAAACAAACATACCATACGGCACCTTTAATGTTAGTTGCGATTAATTACAGAAAATGCTTGATTAGTTCTTTAATTAATCGACTGACAGCTCTAGGACGAGTTTTGTTTTATATTTACGTTTGCACTGGGGTGTCCCGCCGCTCCAGCGCGTGTCGTTCCTGCTCCACACACAGGACAGCTGAGCGCCGCTGACCGCGCGGTGTGTGTGTGGGCACTGCAGACTCATCACACTGCCCACGCTGGTGCCGTCGCCCGAGACCAGCTTCAGGGTCCCGATGACCGGAGCCAGCAGCGGAGAGCACTGACCTGGGCACAGCAAACCAAACCTCTTCAGCTATTCAGCCGAACAGTGCTAAATCACGATTTAAATCATCAGAAAATATTATTATTGAGGAGGAATTGTACTTTTGTACATCGTTTTCAGATACAAATGCCTAGAAAGCGTGTTTGTTTACTTTTTAAAGTACTGCATTATTGATGGTACATTTTAATTGTAACTGTACATTTCAGTAAATTTCATTGTAACTGTTAGTATGTTTTTGCTGATTTTATGAAATTATTGTAAAAAATTAAATAAAATACTTAACGGGGTAGACAAAATAATAAGAGAGTGGACAAAATAATAACAGGGTGGACAAAATAATGAGAGTGGACAAAATAATGAGAGAGTGGACAAAATAATGAGAGTGGACAAAATAATGAGAGAGTGGACAAAATAATAACAGGGTGGAAAAAATAATAAGAGAATACAAAATAATAACAGGGTGGAAAAAATAATAACAGGGTGGACAAAATAATAAGAGAATACAAAATAATAACAGAGTGGACAAAATAATAACAGGGTGGACAAAATAATAAGAGAATACAAAATAATAACAGGGTGGACAAAATAATAACAGGGTGGACAAAATAATAACAGGGCGGAAAAAATAATATCAGGGTGGACAAAATAATAAGAGGGCGGACAAAATAATAACAGGGTGGACAAAATAATAAGAGAATACAAAATAATAACAGGGTGGACAAAATAATAACAGGGTGGACAAAATAATAAGAGAATACAAAATAATAACAGGGTGGACAAAATAATAACAGGGTGGACAAAATAATAAGAGGGTGGACAAAATAATAACAGGGTGGACAAAATAATAAGAGAATACAAAATAATAACAGGGTGGACAAAATAATAACAGGGTGGACAAAATAATAAGAGAATACAAAATAATAACAGGGTGGACAAAATAATAACAGGGTGGACAAAATAATAAGAGGGTGGACAAAATAATAAGAGAAGACAAAATAATAACAGGGTGGACAAAATAATAACAGGGTGGACAAAATAATAACAGGGTGGACAAAATAATAAGAGGGTGGACAAAATAATAACAGGGTGGACAAAATAATAAGAGAATACAAAATAATAACAGGGTGGACAAAATAATAACAGGGTGGACAAAATAATAACAGGGTGGACAAAATAATAAGAGGGTGGACAAAATAATAAGAGAATACAAAATAATAACAGGGTGGACAAAATAATAACAGGGTGGACAAAATAATAACAGGGTGGACAAAATAATAGCAGGGTGGACAAAATAATAAGAGGGTGGACAAAATAATAACAGGGTGGACAAAATAATAAGAGAATACAAAATAATAACAGGGTGGACAAAATAATAACAGGGTGGACAATAAATTGAGGGACAAGCTAAAAACCTTGATTATAATTGTTAAAATAAATGTAATCATTGAAAAGAATATATACATAAGAGAATCTTTACTGATATACCCAACAATACACAAAAAAATGACCTATAGTAAGTGTTGTATTTATGAAATTGGGATACACAGGAACATGATATACGGTGGTTCAAAATGCTGTCAATTTTTTTGTTTAATATAATGACTAAGACTGATATTGTTCAACATTTTAAGGCAGTAAGATCATGATCTTTCCTGGACACACAAAGGCACAGAATCCCAGGTTATGTAATAAACAAAAATTAGGCCTATAAAGAGCCTGGGGACAGAATATGTTCAATATTTTAACGACATGATAATTGTTCAGCAGATGAAATATAAAACATTTTTGAAAGTTGTGCGTTTTGAAAATTACACAGAGTAAATACTGTAGACTATCCCTCACAGCTTTACATTTTTTAATTTAAATTAATTTGAATTAAATTCGTATTTTAATTCGCATAAAATTCAATATGGCATCTGCTCTGACAATGTGTATTATTGGCTTTTGAGCAAAAAATAACCAAGAAATGAAAAAAAAACACAAAAAAATGAAATCAATGGAATCAAGCAGGACAGACAACAGTTTTAACCAAAAGAAAATGTAAGTTTGTCAGGTTCTGGTTCATCATGTCACATGACCAGGGCTGCCGATGGAGGGTTATAGGCCTATTACAACAAATGTAACTCTGACGACTGGAGATGTAAAGAAAGCGCACACAATCACAGATTTTAAAGTGATTCTATGAGAGGCAACAGCAATGTCTGGAACAGAAAATAATATGTAAAAAAAATAAAAATAGGCCAAACATTTGGCCAACCGAAACTGTATATTGTAGCATTATTACACCATTTAGCCTACGTGTTTAAATGTTTACAGCAGAAACACATCGCCTGTTTGTTTCACAGGTTTTCAGGGAACACTTTCTGCTCTGATTCTCACACTTGGATAGGCCCATCAAATTATATCTTTTTTTTCTTTTTTTTTTTTTACCATGATATAGAAGTTAGCAAAGTCCATGATATTTATAGAAAAAGTTGCAAGAATGTTCCACTGAAACAACTCCAGAATGCAGTTTTAGTTTTGTATGAGTAAACCTCACCTCGAAATAACAGAGAACACAAGATGAAGAAAGAAGCAGGAAAACGGAGCGCGTTTCCGATCAGAGAATAACCGCTGTCATTTAAGACGCGTTTCCTGCTCACACACACACACACACACGCACACGCACACGCACACGCACACACACACACCTTTATAAAATCGCCAATTCCACCGCGTCTAAAGAAAAGCCCTATATTAGCTTTATTTTAAGGCGCCCATGTTGCACAAATAAGTACTGACTAACATGCACTTATGCTACCGTATTGCCGATAAATATTAAAAATATTAATAGACGGATAAACTCTGTAGGTTACATCAGCATCTGTAGCCCATTTTCTGCAGAGCAGATTATGTAACTGTAGCATATATGCATCATAAGAGAACAACAATGAAGTATATTTAAGAATAACTACAGTTCAGTTTACCAAGTGTAACGAACACTGTAAAATAGTGTATTTGAAGAGCTGAAGAGTGTGTTTGAAGGTGTGTGTGGATGAATGAAGAGCTGAAGAGTGTGTTTGAAGGTGTGTGTGGATGAATGAAGAGCTGAAGTGTGTATTTGAAGGTGTGTGTGGATGAATGAAGAGCTGAAGTGTGTATTTGAAGGTGTGTGTGGATGAATGAAGAGCTGAAGTGTGTATTTGAAGGTGTGTGTGGATGAATGAAGAGCTGAAGTGTGTATTTGAAGGTGTGTGTGGATGAATGAAGAGCTGAAGTGTGTATTTGAAGGTGTGTGTGGATGAATGTACCTGTTCGGTCTCCCATCCCTGATTCAGACGCACTGATGATGAATGCCACTCAAACTGTTGCGCGAGCGCTTTCACTTCACTCCACAGTTCAAGGAGCGGCGCATGCGCAGAGAGGCGACACACTCTCTCTCTCTCTCTCTCTCTCTCTCTCTCTCTCTCACACACACACACACACACACACACACACACACACAGACAGCACACTCAGTCTGGAGCGAGTATTTAGGATTTATGACGAGGACACACTGTCTCTCTCAGCTTAAACTCCAGATGACCGATGACAGTCGAAGACAGTGCTAACGCTAACTGCGCAAGGATTCACCATAGCCTAGTTCCTTTCTCTCAACATATTCAAACAAATGAACCAGAGCATTAGATAGGTCTTTCAAAAGTTTCCAATTTGTTAAAACAAATTATACCGTTGCTCGCTATATACTGTTAAATTTATTTATTTGTTTGTTTAAGTTTAATATAATTTAGATTCTTTAAATCAATCAGTTTCAGGATAAAGTTGAGCAGTTTCAGTCAAGTGCAGCTCCTATCTCTTTAAATGGGGAAACATTTGAAGTTTGAAATTCTCCAAGCTGTTACACGTCATATTTGAAATAGTCACAAAGTAAATCTGACAACAGTCTCACAAATTTGGTTTCTAAACGTTTAAATCATGACAAAAAACGGAATATTTAAGGCTAGACCAGCCAATGCGCATGCGCAGTCCTAATCGCGCCTCTCATAACACTGACTGTTTCTATAGCAACCGGATAATGTTTCTGATCAGCCATTGGCTCTTTTATTTAGAAGGCGGGACTTATTCCACCATGTTGCGCGTTGCACTTTCTTTTATTTATAGCCATGCAAAATCAGTTTGTGTGTTTGTTTTTAGTGCCCTAATTGTTGGTTTGGTGTGTTTGAGTGCTCATTGTTACAATTACACAGCAAACATTCAATGACATTTTTATTTGTGCATGGTTGAAAGCAAATACTGATATTGGCATATTGACACACAATATGGAAAATTGAACTACACGATTGAGGGATCAGCTACACAGTGAACTCTGAGAACATACGCTTGAGCAAACAGTTTGTGAATAGGCTACTACAAATGATGGCCGTGAATAAAATATAATATTCAGAAGTAAACAGTGTAGCTGACTTAGTGTTTAGCTGACAGTGTTTGTCAGAATGTTTACTTTTAAACCACAACCTTCTAAGTGCTTCTTTTACCGATATATTTACCGATATCTTTTGCATTTCTAATCCAAACAACGTCAAACTTGCCACTGCATTTACTCGTGCCCGTATCAAGACTCCTGTCACGTTTGAAATCCATCGAACTGATGGTTCGAGAGATATGCGAATAACACACACACACACACGCACACACACAGAGACAGAGAGAGAGAGAGAGAGAGAGAGAGAGAGAGAGAGAGAGAGAGAGAGAGAGAGAGAGAGAGAGAGACGTTCCTGTAATTTATAGATAAATATGAGTGCAGTGTATTTCTGTATGAAGTCTTTGACTTCAAACGTTAGAGCACTTGAATGAGCAGAGTATGTTTAAAGTGGCCTAATGTTGAGACATTTTATGTGGGACATTCAGTTATCAGACTGTATGTTAAAATGCAGATATGCCTATTAAATTGAATGTGGACTTTGGTTATGCATTCTGAGATTGTTGTTTTTTGTCTATGAAATCCACAGCTGAGCTGGTGACTCAAGGAGGGAGTTGACTCAGGTGTTGTCTTGCAAAAAAACAGATTTTCAAGATTTAGAAAAATGAAGTGAAAGTCATGCAAAGGGTTTGAGCAAATGTTATTAGATCTAAGCATCCTGAGACCAGATGTAGAAACTCAGAAACAAGAAAGAGGAAGTACTGAGGGTCAGGTGACACGCTTTACAGGAAGACCAATGCGGTGTGACAATACCTCCACCAAAGCCACTAAAGCAAGCCTGCAAGGTTAGCAAAAACAAGCATAATGCCTGCTAACACTGCGCAGAGAAGGAAACCAGAGGCTGTTTGTTTTTAATGCATGTCAATGGAGGAGAGGCTTCACTACACTGAATAAACTGCTTTAAGTGGGAAAACGGCTTATTTAATGGATTGACAGCCTGTCTGCTAATATGCTAACATGTTAAATCTCCCTGTAGTCAATCATTTTATCCCTAAAACTCATCTTTGATCACCAAAATAACATATTTAAACGTTTTAAATATCTTGAATGTAACTCGACCCCCTTGCCTCGTTCTTTGAATATGCAAATTAGTTATATGGTATCCGGTTGACTGTTGCACAACTCTGAGCAAAAATTCAATGATGCAAGGCTGTAATATGATTGTTATCAAGATACGTTATTCTTTCTCCAATAGTAGAGCCACAAACCCTCACATCTCCCAATAACAAGACCATTTCTGGATGAGCTGGCCATGGCATCCTCTGCGGCCTCAGAAGAGAATTCAATCTGACTTTCAATGCATTTGAGACAATAATCGAGTCAAGTATAGCCACTATAAGTAAGGTACGAGAGGCTGTCGCCTACATTATTATTACTGTATCGTGAATGAGTCATGGCTGAAGGGCGTTGTTAGGTATAACAGAGTATAGAAAACGCTTTTATAAAACGGTACAAAAGAAAGCCGAAAAATATGTATAATGCTATCATGAAGTAAAATCACTAAAAGCCTTCCTTCCGCTGGAAAAAATAGTCCCTAACTGCAGAAGTATACATTATTTCGCCTTAAGATGGCGGCAAAGACTGTCTTTATGAGTGAGTCAGTCAGTAGAGAAGACTTTTATATTGAAAGGACTCAAACTTGTGATCACGGAGAAGGAAGACTCAACTGACAGATGATGCACGGGAAAACCCCTTAACTGTTAAAAGGACAAGATATCGCAGCGGACAAACAGATTTTTTATTATGAATATAGGCCTGAAGGAAAATGCTATGTCTGCAGGTACACTCGCTTACTCGATATCTCACAATACTCTAGCATGAACAATATCAATGACATCAAACGTGTTTAAGTTGCTAAGAGTGGTTGCTAGGGGTGTTGTGTAGTGATATATAGAACCGTTGGGTGAAGCAGTCATTGCCCTGTTTTATCGTGAATAAAACACAGCTATTGACCAATCAGAATCAAGGATTGGAACTAACCGTTTTATAATATATTATATCAAAGCCCGTCTACGGAGAGCCTGGCCACTCCCTATTAAGTCCTATCGTACCGAATTGTAGTTGTAGTTCCACCAGAGTTCCACTGGGGGCGATCGTCCGAGTGCTAAATGAATGGGAGTCTATGGAGTCTATGGTCATTATAAATCCCAGGATGTCCTTCGAAAAAGAGTAGGGGTGTAACCCCGGTGTCCTGGCCACATCTGCCCCTTGGCCTCTGTCCATCATGGCCTCCTAATCCTCCCCATATACTGATTGGCTTCATCACCGTCTCAAGCTGGTGTGTGTGTGTGGTGGGCGTACTGGCGCTATATGGCAGCTGTCGCATCATCCAGATGGAGCTGCACATTGGTGGTGTTTGAGGAGATTCCCCGTTCCATGTAAAGTGCTTTGAGGTCCCAGAAAAAGCGCTTTATAAATGTAATAGTAACGACCTCCTTGTGGCAGCTGGACTCCTTCATCCTCATCCTCCTCGACCTGTGTGCAGCCTTTGATGCCATCGGTCACACGTCCTCCTCAACAGGTCATCTTCCATTGGCATCACCCACACTCCGTTAGACTGGTTCACATCTTATCTCTCTGGCCGTACTCAGTTCGTTCAATTTAAGTCTTTTAAATCCTGTCCCTCCGCCGCTGTTCTGGGGATCCTACTTTTCATCATTTATCTCCTTCCCCTGGGCAATATCTTCCGCAAATTCACTGTTATGCTGATGACACCCAGCTCTACCTCTCGATCGAACCCTCGTCCACTCCCCCCACCTCCCTCACTGACTGTATCTCGGAAATAAAAACCTGGTTTACCCATAAGTTCCTCAAATTAAATGGTAATAAAGCTGAACTAAATCCACTTTATCCAAAACTGAGTGTTTCTCTTACTATTGATTACTCCTCTGTTTCACCTCCCCCCAGGTTAAGAGTCTGGGAGTCATCCTTGACAGCACATTATCTTTTCTTTAACCTGTTTAAAATGGCCTATTTCCCTTGATGTAAATTGCTCTGCCTCTTTCTGTTGTTTTTTTAATGTTGTTCTATTCTTTATTTTTTGCTGCTTTTAAATCTCTTATGCATCCCTGTACGGTGTTCTTGAGTGCAGAGAAAGGCGCCTTTAAATAAATTGTATTATTATTATTATTTTTAAAAAGGGGAGGAGCTGCTTGATATGCCCCGCCCTCTCTTCCTGTTTCGGTGGAAATTACGCCAACACATTGAATCATGCTGCGCGTTTCAAGACACTTCAGTAGGACTTTAAGAACACCATACCTTTTGCAAACATGGCCATATAATAATCAGCATCTAAGAGGCCGTGTACACACCATTGATTTCAACTAAAAACTGAAAACATTTTATGCGTTAAGGCCTGACATTTTGGGGGCCTGAAAACACAAACTTTTGAAAACGGTTTCAGAGTGCAAGTTTTTGACAACGATATCTTCTCTGTAAACTAAAAACACACAGTGACAGCATATGTATTACGTGTTCAGTCTATAAGTGCGTAATGTTTCTTCGTAATGTGACATCGCCACCTACTGGCCTGGCAGCATGGAAAACGCAAAAGAAAAACGTTCCCATCATCGTCATGTAAACGTACCCTGAACCCCCTGTTAAACTCTACTGAAAGTGATGAAATCAAGTTTCAACACATCACAGCACACACTTTCACAATGACTGAATAATACTCTAACAGGAAGTCAGTGCCACCCTATTCCAAGAAAACCTTCATCTCAAGTACATTTAGTGTCTTGTGAAGAAGAAATATATATTTTTTGTTGTGGGTAAACATGCCAAAGTTAAGATAAATGTACATTCATTCCAATAAAAATAACTGAATAAATGAAGTCTCACATAAACACCAGCGACCAGATACTCTTTAATTCTTTTCATAAGACAGCTTTTATACACATTAAATGCTTTTAATAATACTGGCTCTGGTTCAAACTCTGTTAAAAGGGAAGCAGGTGCAAGTTTTCATCTGATCCACATGTGTGAAGTGTAGAAAACGGAAGTGTGAAAGAGCTTGAAGAGGAACGCGATCGTTCTTGAGCCTTTACATGAACAGTCACACAACAGCGCATGTTTCTGCATATAGTCCAGTGCACTTC
>CM060623.1:1775797-1783297 GCA_030578275.1 Meda fulgida
AATAACTCACTTTTATCCAGCCCTCCTTCTCCTCAGCCGTCCTGAGACAAAAACACATTCAGAGTTCACATACTGTGTTTTTGTCCATGAAGTTTCCTAAAGATTGTGTCTTCAAGTGAGTTTCAGTTTTAAGATGTTTAGAATGGCTCTCTGATTGCAAACATTCATGAATTACCATCATTTAAAGGAGTAGTTCACTTCAGAAGTAAAATCTCTTGATATTCACTCTCCCGCACGTCCTCCAAGATGTTCATGTCTTTCTTTCTTCAGTGGAAAAGAAATGAATGTTTTTGAGGAAAACGCTCCAGGATTTCCTCCATATAGTGTCTTCAATGGGGTCCAACGGGTCGAAGGTCCAGATGTGAGTTTCAGTGCAGCTCCAGAGTCTCGACACGATCCAGCCGAGGAATAAGAGTCTCATCTACACAAACCAGCGACATTTATAACACAATACACATTTATATACTTTATACCACTAATGCGGGTCTTGCACTCGCTGTGATGCGACACACATCACGTGATCACGCTGAAAGGTCACGCGTGACGTAGGCGGAAGAACCGACACAGTGTTTACAAACCGAACGTGTAAAGACTAAACCTAACGCCATTTACTAAAGAAATAAAAGGTAAAACAACGATGTTGGACGACTTTTTCGCTCTACTCCACATTTCTGAACCGGAACACGCGTGACCTTTCAGCGTGATCACGTGATGTGTGTCGCATCACAGCGAGTGCAAGACCCGCATTAGTGGTATAAAGTATATAAATGTGTATTTTTTTTATAAAACGGCCAATGGTTTGTCTAGATAAGAGTCTTATTTTTAAAAACATTTTTGGGTGTTTTTCCTGTTGTTTTATTTATGTATATTGTTGGTTCTTTGTGTGTACGCATGTTGAAACAAAGCAACAAAAATCTCCCTGTGGTGATAATAAAGCAATCAATCAATCAATCAATTATTCCTCGGCTGGATCGTGTCGAGACTTTGGAGCTGCACTGAAACTCACATCTGGACCTTCGGCCCGTTGGACCCCATTGAAGACACTATATGGAGGAAATCCTGGAGCGTTTTCCTCAAAAACATTCATTTATTGTCCTCTGAAGAAAGAAAGACATCTTGGATGATGTGTGGGAGAGTGAACTATCAGGACATGTTAATTCTGAAGTGAGCTACTCCTTTAATTTCAGATCTATGATCGAAAAGGGGGTCGACAGGTTAAATTTCAGCAGCAAAAACGCCATCAGACTGAGTATTGAGAGAATAGTTTGGTTGTGTGTGCTCAATCACCTGGCCTGCAGTTCAAGCGAGCGCTGTTTGCCGATGATGGTGAACGCGTGCGGGACGTTCTGCTTGACGTTTCCCTGAACCTGGAGAAAATCAGCATGTGATCAAAAAAAGACAAGATTAAGATTCAATGTCATCGTCATTGCACATATTACAGTCCAAGGCAACGAAATACAGTTAGCGTCTAACCAGCAGTGCATTTGTAGCAGTCATTTACAAATATACAGTTGATAATAAATATGAATAATCTGAACAGCAGAAGTAAAATATAGAAAAATAATATAAGATTATGAACATTACTAACATGTACATAAAGATAAAAATGAACATGGAGCTGAATGAACAAATGAGTCGTACCTCCATCCCGGCGATATCGATGCGCTCTCGAACGCTAAACTTCTGTCCCATGAGCCTCAGCTTGGGCACACAATACAGCACCATGTTATTGAACTGTTAAAACAGAAACATCATCATCAACATAACCCTTCTGTGTATTCATCATGTAATAAACGTTAAGCTGTAATAAATGAGCCGATTCTTTCAATGAGGAGTTTATCAGAACACAATGTATATGTGTGTAAAGCCCTTTTTTCAGCTTAACTGCTGCCCGATTGTGGATAAATTGAGAATCACGATTATTTGTTTAATAGAGATCATGATTCTCCCGCGATTCTGAACAGACAACTAAACAAAATAACGTCATTTACTGAGGTTCTGACAAAATGTTAATTGCTGCAGTCTATTTAATATATATATATATATATATATATATATATATATATATATATATATATATATATATATATATAAATTAAAAAAAAAACAGGTGTGAAAGACTACACTTGTTTTTTATTACTAGATGAATCAGTGTTTTTTAACAAATCTCTTGAGTGAATGATTCAATGACTCACTCATAAAGACCGTTTCATTACTGGCTAAATCAGTGTTTTTGAACGAATCTTTTAAATGAATTATTCAATAACAAACACATATTTTAACAGCCTCTTGTCTCCACCTACTGGTGTAACGATGTAACTGATTAAATCCTTTAAGTTACTTTTAAAAGCTGATGTTGATCGCTACTGTAGACAGCAGTGTTTATATCTGAACTATAATGTTTTCTCCCAGCACTTCTGTGATAATCTGAGTGATATAATGAAATAATGATACTGTGTGTTGAAAAGACTGTTTCATATTTATTCATGACAGCGGCTCTCTGGATCAGAGCACAGATCTGAATATTGCTGTGATCGGACTTGACAAAGGTTTGATAGACAGAGCAGAATCACTGTTGTTTAGGAATAAGATCACTGGTGTTTGAATCGAGATCACCATCTCTTAACAGCTCTATTTCATAGCACGAGAAAAGAGCATCATCAACTTCATTCTGGGGGAACCAACCGTTCTAGTTTTGCTTCAGCAAGTCACAAACCATGATAACCCTTGATGCAAGAACCATTTTTAGACATTGCTAACTGATAAAAAGCTGAAGAGACGCACCAGATAGAGGTACCGGTCCTGTGCAGTGCCGTTCTTCGCCGACATCTTCTTGATGTGACCTTCTTTAATAAACTCATTAGCTGGATTAACAATGTCCTCCTCTCCACCCAACCGCTCATACACCTCCAACAGCTTGTGCATCTTCTCCTGCGCGCACACGCACACACACACGCACGCACACACACAAACACACACACGCACGCACACAAACACACAGACACGCACACACACACGCACACACACACACGCGCACACACACACACGCACACACACACAAACACACAGACACGCACACACACACACACAGACACGCACACACACACACACACACAGACAAGCACACACACACACACACGCACGCACACACACGCACGCACACACACACACACACACGCACACACGCGCACACACGCACACACACGCACACACACACACGCACACACACGCACACACACGCACACACACGCACACACACGCACACACACACACACACACACACGCACACACACGCACACACACGCACACACACGCACACACAACACACGCACGTGCACACACACACACACACACAGAGAGAGGGACGATGCAGTCATTTGTAACGTTTTGCATTCACAAACTCAATAGCTGAAAAGAAGAACTGTGATTGGCTGCATGACAGCATTAGAAAGAGACCGATGGAGAAGTGAGAGTGATATAGAGCACTTCTACCCAGGAGACCCTGCTCACTCACACAGACAGGAAATGGAATCAGCACATCCTGTCTGTGAGATAAAAAAGAAGAAATGAGGGAAGAGCTCTCACCATTTTCCTGATGGCAGCGTTGGAGTGGTTTGCAGCAGTGGAGATCAGCTCCAGAGCATCTGACACACACACACACACACACACACACACACACACACACACACACACACACACACACACACACACAGACACACACAGACACACACAGACACACACACACACACACACACCAGTCAGTTCTTTATAATCAAACATTATTAAAAAAAACAGTCAGCTCAGACATTTACAGATTATAACTCATTTAAACATCAATGTCGTCTCAGATGCTACTCTTATAATTCCCTGTGAATATGGAAAGATTAACAGGCTAAACTGCCACACATTTTAGTAATAATTATAAATTAGGAATATTAATAAAGATAATGTTAAGAATGATTAAACACTCAAAATTCATCCTGTGAAAACTGGTACTTTACAACCTTTTATCGGCTCAATTTGTCAACTTCAAATTTGGAACAAAACTTTTACTAAGATTTTATAGCAATTATTAGGAAAGTATGCAGTATTAAAATAACCCTGTATAAGCCAAAGTCCTCTCAGGCAAGTCCTGCCACTCGCCGCCATCTTGGCAACGGCTCCGGGTATTCCGCACTGACGAGACCAGGGCCCGTATTCATCAAGATCCTAAGAATCCTCTCAGAAAACTCTTAATTTAGCTTAAAAACTTCTACGTAGGAGTCTTAGCTTAAGAGCGCTTCGGGACCGATCTGAGAGCAACTCGACAAGAACGTTCATCTTAGTGAGGAGGCGGGGCTAGCCCTGTTGCTATGTGTGACACAATCTTTCGAAGACTGTGATTGGTTGGTTGTTCAAGAAGGAAAAAAAGAGTGATTTTAAGTATAGGGTCTACATAAGCCTTCACTTCGAAATTACATGTGTAATTTTTCCTATTTGACCGTTCTCACACACACACATTATACAGTATATGTGTATATAAGTCCCTTTTTTTATCTACCATGCTGTTCATTTCCTATAAGGTATTTGATTGGCTTAGAATGCTAAAATTGTTCCACTCTCTCCAATGACACTGATTGCTGGCATGTCTATTACAGTGGTGGTTTGTGTTGGTTTTAATGTTAAACTCACTGTCATCTATTGTCTGCATCACATCTCTTCTCCCTCTTCGTCTTCCTGCAGTTTTCTCCTCTGCTAAAGAAACTCTTACGCCTCTTAAAAGTCCTCATCCGTACTCCTAACAATTCTGCCTTTTAAGGGTTAAGATGCTTTCTGAAGTTTCTGAGTTAACGCCCACATTTATACGAATTTGTCACTAGGAGCTTCTCTTTGCATTAAGATTCTTTATGAATACGAGACCAGCTCCTGTCTAAATGAACGGGCAGAGAGTCAGACACTCTCACTGGTCACTGGGACATAACAACTGCATGTATAGAAACAGCAGTAAAATATGATCAAAATCGCTGAAAAAGTTTGATGACTTTGCCCCAAAATAAGGTTTAAAACGCCTTTCCCCCACAGGTTATACTTTTATACGCATGCGCAAGCGTTCTCGTCTGCGCTGTGGCAGACCTCACCTGTGCGTCAGTGAACCAGACGATAGGCTTACATGTTTCCCGGCTCGACTGTTAAAAGCAGACGATTGGCTTTCCAGCGGGAGGGGCGGGGCATGTGCACAACCGCCATCTGTGGCGTTACGGGTTTGCCCTATATAGTTGTGTTGAGGACTGAGGAAGTGGCATGTCTCTATATAAATTGTCTCTGCATGAACTGAGCCGCGATTGGTGAAATCAAGCCCCGCCCCCCAGGAATCAGGTCTCCTTTAGGACTCTAGGATGTTTAGGTTGTTATCGGGATGTCTGACTAATTATAAACTATATGATGTTTATTACAGTAAGTGCACAAACAACATGTTTGAAATACAACGTGTGCTCGTCAACCAGTGGATCTCTGAGTGAGGGAGTGAGTGGAGGCGGGGACCATTTGCATATTCATAGAACCGCGCATACTAAATGAGGCAAGGGTGTCGAGTTACATTCCAGATATTTTAAGGCATGAAGTTTTTTTTCAAGGAAAAAACGTTTATGTCATTTTGGTGATTAAAGATGAGTTTTTAGGGATAAAATGATTGACTACAGGAGGACTTTAATGTTTTTCCAAGTAATATTTATATTTCAGCTTTATTTAAAGGATAATAACTTCTGACATGAAACTCACTCTCGGCGTCTCTGCAGTCCGCGGCTCCTTCGGGAAGTTTCTTCAGGTAGTCTTTGAGCAGGAGCTCGTAACGGGGAATACGCTGCACCGGCTCCAGCATGTGATGCTGCAGCGTCAGATTCCCACACACGTCCTGCTTCTGCGCACACACACACACACACACACACACACACACACACACATGAGTTCCTCATACATCTGTCCTCACTCACACAAGTGTGTCGGTGATCTCCTTCACACCTGGATCTTCTGCACCACACACACACACGCACACACACACACACACACACACACACACGAGTGTGTCAGGGATCTCCTTCACACCTGGATGTTCTGCACCACACACACACACACACACACACAAGTGTGTCAGGGATCTCCTTCACACCTGGATGTTCTGCACCACACACACACACACACACACACACACACAGACAGACAGACGAGTGTGTCAGGGATCTCCTTCACACCTGGATCTTCTGCACCACACACACACACACACACACACACACACACACACACACACACACACACAGACAGACAGACGAGTGTGTCAGGGATCTCCTTCACACCTGGATCTTCTGCACCACACACACACACACACACACACACACACACACACGAGTGTGTCAGGGATCTCCTTCACACCTGGATGTTCTGCACCACACACACACACACACACACACACACAAGTGTGTCAGGGATCTCCTTCACACCTGGATGTTCTGCACCACACACACACACACACACACACACACACACACACACACACACACACACACAGACAGACGAGTGTGTCAGGGATCTCTTTCACACCTGGATCTTCTGCACCACACACAAACACACACACACACACACACACGAGTGTGTCAGGGATCTCCTTCACACCTGGATGTTCTGCACCACACACACACACACACACACAGACACACGAGTGTGTCAGGGATCTCCTTCACACCTGGATCTTCTGCACCACACACACACACACACACACAAACACACACGAGTGCGTCATGGATCTCCTTCACACCTGGATGTTCTGCACCACACACACACACACACACACACACAAGTGTGTCAGGGATCTCCTTCACACCTGGATGTTCTGCACCACACTCTTGAAGACGCCGGAACGCTGAGTCCACGTGTTCACCAGCTCCATCGCCCGATCGAAGTTCTTCACGTACTCGCCGTACATCTTCAGGAACGGCGCTAACTTCTGCAGGATGTCTCCTATGCGGGGATTACAGCTCCTGACACACACACACACACACACACACACACACACACACACACACACACACACACACACACACACACACACACACACACACACACACACACACACACACACACACTCATTTGTTTATTTATCATTCTGCTATATTCTGAACGCTCACTACTATTTAACGACTAGGGCTGGGAATTGGCAAGGGCCTCATAATTCGATACATATTGTGATACATGTGTCATGATACGATACATCACGATATATTACGATACGATACATATCGCGATACGTCACGATGTGATATATATTGCAATACGATACGTCACGATACGACATATCACAATATATTGCGATACGATAAATATTGATATACTTGTCACAATACGATATATCGCAATATATTGTGGTACATGTCACAATACGATATATCACGATATATTGCGATACATGTCACAATACAATATATCACGATATATTGCGATACATGTCACAATACGTTATATCACGATATA
>CM060623.1:1788297-1790797 GCA_030578275.1 Meda fulgida
CTCTGACTGACACACAACACTCACTCTGACTGACACACAACACTCACTCTGACTGACACACTACACTCACTCTGACTGACACACAACACTCACTCTGACTGACACCCACTCTGACTGACACACAACACTCACTGACTGACACACAGCACTCACTCTGACTGACACACAACACTCACTCTGACTGACACACAACACTCACTGACTGACACACAACACTCACTCTGACTGACACACAACACTCACTCTGACTGACACACAACACTCACTCTGACTGACACCCACTCTGACTGACACACAACACTCACTGACTGACACACAACACTCACTCTGACTGACACACAACACTCACTGACTGACACACAACACTCACTCTGACTGACACACATGACACAAAACACTCACTCTGACTGACACACAACACTCACTCTGACTGACACACAACACTCACTCTGACTGACTCACAACACTCACTCTGACTGACACACATGACACAAAACACTCACTCTGACTGACACACAACACTCACTCTGACTGACACACAACACTCACTCTGACTGACTCACAACACTCACTCTGACTGACTCACAACACTCACTGACTCACAACACTCACTGACTCACAACACTCACTGACTCACAACACTCACTGACTCACAACACTCACTGACTCACAACACTCACTGACTCTGACACAAAACACTCACTCACTCTGACTGACACACAACACTCACTCTGACTGACACACAACACTCACTCTGACTGACACACAACACTCACTCTGACTGACACAAAACACTCACTCACTCTGACTGACACAAAACACTCACTGACTGACACACAACACTCACTCTGACTGACACACAACACTCACTCTGACTGACACACAACACTCACTCTGACTGACACACAACACTCACTCTGACTGACACAAAACACTCACTCACTCTGACTGACACACAACACTCACTCTGACTGACACACAACACTCACTCTGACTGACACACAACACTCACTCTGACTGACACACAACACTCACTCTGACTGACACAAAACACTCACTCACTCTGACACACAACACTCACTCTGACTGACACACTATACTCACTCTGACTGACTCACAACACTCACTCTGACTGACTCACAACACTCACTGACTCACAACACTCACTGACTCACAACACTCACTGACTCACAACACTCACTGACTCACAACACTCACTGACTCACAACACTCACTGACTCACAGACTCACAACACTCACTGACTCACAACACTCACTGACTCACAACACTCACTGACTCACAACACTCACTGACTCACAACACTGACTCTGACACACAACACTCACTCTGACTGACACACAACACTCACTGACTCACAACACTGACTCTGACACACAACACTCACTCTGACTGACACACAACACTCACTCTGACTGACACACAACACTCTGACTGACACACAACACTCTGACTGACACACAACACTCACTCTGACTGACTGACACACAACACTCACTCTGACTGACTGACACACAACACTCACTCTGACTGACACACAACACTCACTCTGACTGACACACAACACTCACCCTGACTGACACACAACACTCACCCTGACTGACACACAACACTCACCCTGACTGACACACTACACTCACTCTGACTGACACACTACACTCACTGACTCACAACACTGACTCTGACACACAACACTCACTCTGACTGACACACAACACTCACTCTGACTGACACACAACACTCACCCTGACTGACAACACTGACTCTGACACACAACACTCACTCTGACTGACACAAAACACTCACTCACTCTGACTGACACACAACACTCACTCTGACTGACACACAACACTCACTCTTACTGACACACAACACTCACTCTTACTGACACACAACACCCACTCACTCTGACTGACACACAACACTCACTCTGACTGACACACTACACTCACTCTGACTGACACACTACACTCACTCTGACTGACACACTACACTCACTCTGACTGACACACTACACTCACTCTGACACACAACACTCACTGACTGACACACAACACTCACTCTGACTGACACACAACACTCACTCACTCTGACTGACACACAACACTCACTGACTGACACACAACACTCACTCTGACTGACACACTACACTCACTCTGACTGACACACTGACACACTACACTCACTCTGACTGACACACTACACTCACTCTGACACACAACACTCACTGACTGACACACAACACTAACTCTGACTGACACACAACACTCACTCTGACACGCAACACTCACTGACTGACACACAACACTCACTCTGACTGACACACAACACTCACTCTGACTGACACAACAACACTCACTCTGACTGACACACAACACTCACTCTGACTGACACACAACACTCACTGACTCACAACACTGACTCTGACTGACACACAACACTGACTCTGACTGACTCACTACACTGACTCTGACTGACACA
>CM060623.1:1798297-1800797 GCA_030578275.1 Meda fulgida
GTGCGGCCGGAGGATCCATGCCGTTCCTTCGCTGGAGACACAAAACCGGAAACCTTAAAAGACAAAGGGACAATAACACTCTCGACAATGCAAAATCAAAACATTTAGCATCTTAACAAATGTTTTTGGGAAAAACAAACAACAGCCAATCAGAATCCATCCTGCTTTAACAAGCTCGAGTATTTAAAGCGACACACGACAAAACTTCACGTGTTTGGGTAACACTTTATCGAACTTGTTACATGTATTTACCATAGCAACAAGAGTAAATTATGCATAATTACATGTAACTAACCCTCAACCGAACCCTAATCCAACCCTAACCCTATAGTAAGTACACGTAGTTCATTAATATTACCCAGTACTTAAATATTTACTTACACTGTAACAATGACAATAAAGTGTAGCCCGTGTTTGTTGTAGGAACGATAATATAAAATAGGGTTACAGTTTATTTGGTAACACTTTTTTTTTTACAGTGTCCTTGTTACATATGTTACATGTACGTACCATAGTAATAACAGTAAATTATGCATAATTACAAGCAACTAGCCCTAACCCTATAGTACTGCAAGTACATGTCCTTAATTAATATTAAAGTGCAACCCTTTATTTGAATGTGCTCTTGTTACAGTGTAAGTACTGAGTAATATTAATAAACAACAGTCCTTTATATATAATCAGGGTTAGGGTTTGGTTGAGGGTTAGTTTCTTGTTATATTGCATTATTTACAGTTTTTTATAGTCATCTTTCTTGGTGTGAACAGGCGTCACACTTTACAATAAGGTCCTGTTAGTTACTGTTGGTTTATGCATTTACTCACATAAACTAACAATGAGCAAATCATGTGTTATGGTATTTATTCATATTTGTTAACGTTATTAATAAAAACTGTTCATTGTTAGCTCATGTCAGCTCAAGTCCTTTAAATAATATTAACAGATACAATTTTTGAGTTTAATAATGTATTAGTAAATCTTGAAATTAACATTCACTCAGATTAGTAAATGATTCAGTATGTTAGTTCATGTTAACTAATATATTTAACTTATGTTAAGAAATATAACCTAACTGTAAAGAGTTACCCAACAAAAATGTTATGTTTTTATTTTTATTAAAATGTAAGTAGATTGATTGTGTAAATGAAAACGGAAATGTATTTATATACAAAAAAGTCACTAAAATGAACAAAAAAGCCCCGAAATGCAAGATAAGGAGGCAAAGATGGCTTTGCACAATCAAGATCAAGTAATCACGGCAGTAGTGATTAAAATGTGAATCATGTTCATGCTTATGTTTTTTTTTCAGCCAATCAGTGCATGAGCATCTGAAGGCATCGGCCAATCAGAGGCAATTCGATTCAGAAGAAATCCACTGAAAGCGTGTTTTTGTTCAGTGCGTGACTCATAAAGCGCTTCAGAGCAATAATGAACAATAATGAAGAGCCATAATAATACTGCAGCCCTACCCTACACTGATTATAAAAGGCATTTACAGCGTCATGTGAGTACATGCAGCTTCTGTACAGATGTTTTTATTACTAATATACAACACAGAAAGAACCGAATCAATGATGGAAACATCAAATATGAGACACGTTCAAACTCTAGCTCTAAAATAACTAATTCAGTGACTGTGTGTTACGGGTTATGAGACGAGTTTAGTTCAGCTACAGAAGACAATAGATTCGTCATCAGATCTATTCAGTTCATAAAGCAGACAGAAACTCAGCATTGACCCTTAAAGGCACAGTTACACACAGTTTCACATCTACAGCGAGACGTGTGCCACACACTCTGTACTCGGAGGCGTCCGCGGCTGTGTTTGAGCGTGACGTGCTGATGCTGAAGCCTAAAACTGCGGATGCGGGGCAGCTTTGCTGGTTAAAGGCTCATTATAGATGTAATTACACAAATGCATGTTTTTTTTTGCATGTTTAATAAGTATTTTAATTAGAATTTTTACATTTTACAAAACAGCTAAAGAAAACAAGATACATTTAGAGAATATATACAAATCAATGAATATTAAAATATCAACAGAAGCAAAATGCATGTTTTTTACAATGTGAAACATGCATGTGTGCACTGCATCAAATGATCCCTTTAAATGTTAGTAGAGAGAGAGTTGTTCAAGACACTTCGGTAACACTTTACAGTAAGGTGCATTAGTAACAATAATGTATTATCTAACATAAACAATACATTTGCTACAGTACTTATTAATCTTTGTTGATGTTAGTTAATAAAAATACAGCTGTTCATTGTTTGTTCATGTTAGTTCACAGTGCATTGACTAATGTTTAAAAATACAACTTTGATTTTATTACCATATTAGTAAATGTTGAAATTAATATTAACTAAGATTAATAAATGCTGTAGAAGTATTAGCAATGGTTGTTAACTAATGTTAACTAATGAACCGTATTGTAAAGTGTTCTTAACACTTGGCATTAGTCAGATCTTGTACCTGGAGTTGCTGCGGAGGATCCGGCCCGCA
>CM060623.1:1808297-1865797 GCA_030578275.1 Meda fulgida
GGCTGTGGAACGTCCCGCTGTCCTGTATCTTGCTCTCTCATTGGCTGTGGAACGTCCCGCTGTCCTGTATCTTGCTCTCTCATTGGCTGTGGAACGTCCCGCTGTCCTGTATCTTGCTCTCTCATTGGCTGTGGAACGTCCCGCTGTCCTGTATCTTGCTCTCTCATTGGCTGTGGAACGTCCCGCTGTCCTGTATCTTGCTCTCTCATTGGCTGTGGAACGTCCCGCTGTCCTGTATCTTGCTCTCTCATTGGCTGTGGAACGTCCCGCTGTCCTGTATCTTGCTCTCTCATTGGCTGTGGAACGTCCCGCTGTCCTGTATCTTGCTCTCTCATTGGCTGTGGAACGTCCCGCTGTCCTGTATCTTGCTCTCTCATTGGCTGTAGAACGTCCCGCTGTCCTGTATCTTGCTCTCTCATTGGCTGTAGAACGTCCCGCTGTCCTGTATCTTGCTCTCTCATTGGCTGTGGAACGTCCCGCTGTCCTGTATCTTGCTCTCTCATTGGCTGTAGAACGTCCCGCTGTCCTGTATCTTGCTCTCTCATTGGCTGTAGAACGTCCCACTGTCCTGTATCTTGCTCTCTCATTGGCTGTAGAACGTCCCGCTGTCCTGTATCTTGCTCTCTCATTGGCTGTAGAACGTCCCACTGTCCTGTATCTTGCTCTCTCATTGGCTGTAGAGCGTCCCGCTGTCCTGTATCTTGCTCTCTCATTGGCTGTAGAACGTCCCGCTGTCCTGTATCTTACTCTCTCATTGGTTGTAGGTCTTTGCCGATGTAGTTTTCAGTCAAAACACATTTCACACAGCAGGATTTTGAATCGCGATTCTCTCAGATCACGTCTTTGATAATTCACACTGTGAGATTGTCACTCTCGTGAACGAGCACCGATTTGCCTATGGTTTCAGGCATTTGGCAGCGATTTTGCAAAACCTGTTGGCGAGTGAAAATCGGGGCTAAAATCGTGCGGTGTTAACTGGACATAAAGGAGCCATGTCTGACCAGGTGTGTGAGCCAGTCCCTGTGTCCATTCAGTGGGAATACTCATCGAGAATGAGGACATGGATTGGAGCCGCACCCAATCTCCAAAGACTGATGTGAGTGTGCTGAACTCAAACTCTATTGTAAAGATCTAGTAATGTGAAAAAATTAACACCATGCCTGTCCTTAAATGCCTGTTTTTCCACACTCCCTCGCTCCACCTGAGACCGTCATTGTTCGGTTCTTTTAAGAATTTCCCCACCGAACGGGGCGTCAGGAGAGGACACAACTCATAACTCATTGTGGTTTTGCATTTACTTGGATTTATTTAGTTGATCAGTCCACAAACAATAGACATAAAAAGACAATGTAAATGACAATATTAATAACCACTTACATAACATACTATAAATTCTGAGTAATATAAAATATAAATAAAAATAAATTCCAATAAACATTACGGAATAATATTAATCAACATTCTCTATAAATATTATAATATAATTTAGTGTTCAATCAAAATGACTATACAAACATAAACATTAAACACAGAAATGCAACAACTTCACACATATAAGATATACACCAATATTCGATTATAATTAAAACAATCGCTCTAAAATCAAAGAGATATTCTTAGTGCGTTGGCCCAAAGTGAATCTAGTGAGTGTAGTTTTATGTAGTGACGCTATAGCATAGTAACTCATTATCAACATAAGACGACAAACTACATTTCCCATCCGGCATCGCAAACCAGGAAGTAACTCATACGAAAGTGAACCGCTCCAAATCCAAACATTTACTTAAGTATTACCGCGAATACTATTAATACGACAACATTAAACATTTGGTTGTACACGAGGTTTTATCAGTGTTCCCACAGCAACATTTATCAACATTTATCTACACACAAACTGCGCGGATATGCCGCGGTAGTACAACGGTTGCACAAACAGACAGACAAACTTTCCCCGCATTTCAATAAGCGTTTCATTATTAAACAACAGCTTACCGGTGGCGCATCTCTCCCAACGAAACAACATGCAAAACTAACTCTTGCTTCTGCGTATATTTCATGCTTATACTAACACACCGTTTTAAGATCTCGCTGATTTGCGTTTACTGGTCCCTCCTTCAATCAGGAACATGAACCTCCCACCTATTAGCCTGCGTTCTGTCTCTACTAAAACACCCGTGCTGTAGTGAGCGCAACAGTCATCCTTACTGCTCCACCTTGACTTCTCACTCCCTCGGCTCCACCTGAGACCGCCATCCTTACGGCTCCACCTTGAATCCTCAATCCCTCGGCTCCATATGGGACCGTCGTCCTTACGGCTTCACCTTGACTCCTCACTCCCTCGGCTCCACCTGGGACCGTCATCCTTACGGCTTCACCTTGACTCCTCACTCCCTCGGCTCTACCTGAAACCAAGGTCTTTACAGCTCCACCTTAACTTCTCACTCCCTCGGCTTCACCTGAGACCGTCATCCTTACGGCTTCACTTTGACTTCTCACTCCCTCGGCTCAACCTGAGACCGCCATCCTTACGGCTGCACCTTGACTTCTCACTCCCTCGGCTCCACCTGAGACCTCCATCCTTACAGCTCCACCTTGACTTCTCACTCCCTCGGCTCCACCTGAGACCATAATCCTTAGGCCTCCACCTTGACTCCTCAGTCCCTCGGCTCCACCTGGGACCAACGTCCTTACAGCTCCACCTTGACTTCTCACTCCCTCGGCTCCACCTGAGACCGCCATCCTTACGGCTCCACCTAGACTCCTCACGCCCTCGGGTCCACCTGGGACCGTCGTCCTTATGGCTCCACCTTGAATCCTCAATCCCTCGGCTCCATATAGGACCGTCGTCCTTACAGCTTCACCTTGACTCCTCACTCCCTCGGCTCCACCTTGGACCGTCGTCCTTACGGCTCAACCTTGACTCCTCACTCCCTCGGCTCCATATGGGACCGTCGTCCTTACGGCTTCACCTTGACTCCTCACTCCCTCGGCTCCACCTTGGACCGTCGTCCTTACGGCTCCACCTTGACTCCTCACTCCCTCGGCTCCACCTGGGACCGTCGTCCTTACGGCTCCACCTTGAATCCTCACTCCCTCGGCTCTATATGGGCCGGCGTACTTACGGCTCCACCTTGAATCCTCACTCCCTCGGCTCTATATGGGCCGCCGTACTTACGGCTCCACCTTGACTTCTCACTCCCTCGACTCCACCTGAAACCGTCGTCCTTACGACTCCACCTTAGACCGTCGTCCTTACGGCACCACGTTGAATCCTCGCTCCCTCGGCTTCACCTGAGGCCGTCGTCCTCACGGATCCACCTTGGTCAGTCATCTCTCTCTGTCTCCGCCACAGACTTTAGGGACTTCAGCTGCGCCTTGTCCCTCCACCCCTTCGGCTCTGTCAGGCTCCTCCTTTTCTCCAGTTCTGCTTTAGTCTTCCAGCACCCTGGTTCCACCTCGGCCGCTCATCACACGGCTCTGCCACGGCCTCCAGGTCCTTTGGTGTTATCTGGTCTCTTTGGCTCTTCGGAAGCCTGGCCTCTCCACCAAGGCTCCTCCTTCCATCGGCTCTACTGTGGGCCACTAATTGTGTTTTTTGTTTCCTGAGAAGCTGGAAAGTAAAAAGTTTATTTTTGATAAAAGATACTGTTTACAAATAGATTCAGCCTTGTATTTTCATTTTTGTCTCAACCGCTGGTTGCAATTACATTTAGGGATGCACCGATATGAAAATTTGGCTAATAATGATAACCGATAAATCTTTATATTTGAGAGCAGATAATCAATAGATTGGCCGATAAATTTAAATCCAAATATTTATACACTTTTTGAGAGCCTGATACAAAAACAAAAGCCTCAAAATTAAATCAACATCCCACACAGACAATTATAATGTTCTCATGATAATTTTATGTAGCTGATATGAAAGACTTGCGCTGCACATGTTGCACTGAACTGTATTTTTCTTTTTTGAAGTGATTCCAATCATATTTCAAGCAATTCAAAACCATCATGACAAACAGTCGCATCTGAAGTGTCTCAGCTGAAGGAAATACTCCATTATTTATCAGCTTTTAGATATCGGACAAATTTTCTTATTTGGCCGATAACAATAACAATAAAAATTAATATATACCGGCCGATACTGATATGGTGGCTGAAATATTGTGCATCACTAATTACATTTTTGCATTTAGCAGAAACTTAGCGACTTGCACTGCATACATTGTATAAATGTTATCAGTTGACGCTTTTCCTGGGGATCGAACCCATGACTTTGGCGTTGTGAGTGGCATGACGCACTGTTTGAACTACAGGAATCCAGAAATCACATAAAACATGGGTGTTGCACGCTGATACATAAATTGCACACACGCATCAGGATGTGGACAGTGAGAGAGGAAGAGGAAAAGGCAAAACGCTGTGGACTCTCTAGGGAAGATTGGCTGTAAGCTATCATGCACAATATGCCACTCGATAATGAGCAGCTCATAACCCCATAATCCCCAGCAACATCTACCAGCACATGAAGCGTGTGTGTGTGTGTGTGTGTTTCTGACGGTAAGGCGTGGAAACAGACCACCATCAGCTGCCACACGCACATACTAGGCGAACACAGAGGGAAATGGGTCAGCAGTGAGATGAAGAAAGATATAGTGCCATCTGTCCGCCCCAGTGTATGTGTGTGTGTGTGTGTGTGTGAGTGTCCTGACTACACCTCTGTGAGGAATACAGGAGTGATACACTGCACAACGCCCCGACACACACACACACACACACACACACACACTAAATGTCATGTATGGATATGTCATTATGCCTATATATAGATGGAGTCCACATGATTTTATGGACAGTCTTTTATTTCCCTCTCATATTTTCATCAGCTAGCAAAAACACAGATTTAGCTAGTGAACATATACGCTATTAGATTGACATTAATAAGCAATAAAATGTATAACTTCAGTGCGACAGTCCTCATCATGATCTGACAAATACCTTTTTATATTGACTATTAGATATTGGCAAGATCAAGGTGAGGTCTATTAATACAAATTCTGTGTTATAGTTTTACATTCAGCCTTAATTACAGAACCTAGAATAAACATTTTTCCTTACACAATCATTTACATGTTCAAGTAAAAAAAAAAAAAGAAAAAAGAAGATTTTCACATCCATGTTTTCCATCAAATTATTACTTGTATTGCAACAAATGCATTGGACTTTAGAGAGCGGTGTCAATGTAAATGTGCGGTTATGTAGAATTTGATGGTTTAATTTTCAAGCAGTCAAAAGTGTCTCAAAGTGAAGAATCACCCTTATGGTCCATACACACACACACACACACTCACAGAGAGCGAGTCCATGACCAACATGAGTGTTGCTATGACAACAGACCGATCACAGCCGGAATCTGTGACATCCGTCAAACCTGCGTGTGTAACGATCAATATCAGGATCAGGATCAGTGAAGTGAGTGAGTGAGTGAGCGGACATCAAGGCTAGTTAAAAACATGTTAACTGTTTTCTTAAAAACTTGATAAAAACGAAATATTTACAATAACATATTTACATATTTACAAAAACAAATACACACTCTCTTACACACACACACAGACTCTTCACACACTCACACACACACACACACTCACACAATCTCACACACACACTTCTAAATACAGTAAATTAACAAGATTTTACATACACTGTTTTGATACTTTTCAGCATTTAAATAATTATATGTATAATTGACATCAATCTCAGCACAGTGCATTCTGGGACTGTGATTCAGGACACACGTGTGTCGCCACAGAATTTGCCGTATACAGAGTTAGTTCAGTCTACAGACCTGCGATGTCTAACAATCTGACCACAATTCTCTCAATTTAGATGTTCTTTTTTCCTTAAATGAGATCCGAGTGGGACTGTGTGTGTGTGTGTGTGTGTGTGTGTGTGTGTGTGTGTGTGTGTGTGTGTGTGTGTGTGTGTGTGTGTAACCTGTGCGAAACAACAGCATCGTCTCAAAGTCATATATATTATAAAACACATGCTAAAGGAATGTCCAGTGTGATAAAGCCTCAAACCTGCAGAAATCTGGCCACTCATAGTGTGACTCTTCTTTTTTATGACCTAAAGTTACAACTGAATTTAAGACTTTTTAAGGACCCGCAGGGACATTTTGGGAAATGTAGTTTATGACCTTAATGATCTGTACAACTGAATTTAAGACTTTAAGGACCTGAAACTCGTTCCTTTCTTAGAATTAAACACACAACAACATTTTCTGTAGTGATACCGTGGTTTTGCCAGTGCAAAAGTTGCTGTCACAGCACAAGGGCATTGTGGGCGGGACTAAGGTGTTCTGAGGTCACTTCGGGTTTTGTGTGGTTGCTAGGGCGTCACTAGGGAGTTCTGGGTGGTCAAAAGAGCTCATGCACCCTAAAGTCTCGGGACTGAGTTGCAAGAATGAAGCACTGCATTCAAAATATCATAAGCACATCTCAAAAGCAAACGTGTCTTACGTTGCAAACACCTTTACCTTAATATTATATTTTTGGATATATCATATACATACAGTTATCAAAACCTAAAGCTCTTCTTTCATGACATTTCTGTACAAGACTGAAAGTATTTGGCAGAGAGATTCACGGTAAACATGAAAGCAAGATTGAAACCAAACTTTTTTTTTTTTTACTGTAAGCATTTGTGGTTGTGAATACAGTATTACAGTCCGAAAAACCTATAACTCGACCTTTGACCTGTTTATAGGCCTATTCTACAGCCATGATTGGCTGGTGTTCAGTAAAGCAATGAGTGTTTGCACGTGTGTGTGTGTGTGTGTGTGTGTGTGTGTGTGTATGTGTGTGTGTGTGTGTGTGTGTCTCTGATGAATTAGTATGGTATTTTAATAGGTTGTGTTTGATAAAGAAAATCAAGACACTTCCTGTTAGATTTTTTGTGTTAAATAGATAATTGTGTGTTGTGGTTTGCAAAAATTGCTTTATTAATTTAAAAACTGAGTCGAAGGCCGAGAATTAGTGTATGGTTTTGCAGATTTGGAGTGTGTTTCTGGTGTTTGAGTGTCAGGTTTCAGAAATTGTGTACGAGTAATTATTATTCCGAATACTTAAGGCATTATTACATTATCACTGAAGACAGTACGAGTACATTACATTATATAGTGTATAAACCTAAACGCATGTAACGAAAGGTGTCAAAACTTATTAAAACAGCAGAAAAAGAGGGGAAAAATCCTCCCGGATGAAGCAGCCCGGCACAAATCCCTCAATAAAACATGAAAGCTGAGCATGTATATTTCAACAGGCTTGAGCGCTAGAACCATCAAACACATAAACATTAAGAAGATGAGCAGCACTCACCGGCAGTGTTGTCCACTCACACACACTCTCACACACACTCGGCTCCGCGTCTGAGGAGTGTGAGGGACGGCAGCGAGTCTCATCCGCTCTCCTCCCCCTCTTTCTGTCCACAAATCCCCCTCCGTCTTTCATGCAAGAGAACAATACACACCCACCGCTCCACAATAACGCCACGGAGACGTCACCATGGCAACTAATGACGTGGGGGGGGAGAGAGAATGGAAAAATCGGTTAGAGTGAGGACGAATGAAAGAGACAGACAGAGAGAGAGAGAGAGAGAGAGAGTGTGAGAGAAAGAGTGTGTGAGAGAAAGAGTGTGTGAGAGTGAGAGAGAGTTAGAGAAAGAGTGTGTGAGAGAGATAGTGAGAGAGTGTTAGAGAAAGAGTATGTGTGTGAGAGAGAGTGTGAGAGAGTGTGTGAGAGAGAGAGTGTGTGAGAGAGAGTGAGAGAGAGACAGAGTGAGAGAGAGTGAGAGACAGAGTGAGAGAGAGAGTGAGAGAGAGTGAGAGAGAGTGAGAGAGAGTGAGAGAGAGTGAGAGAGAGTGAGAGAGAGAGTGAGAGAGAGTGAGAGAGAGAGAGAGAGAGAGAGTGAGAGAGTCTGTCTTTCAATAGATCGATAACTGGCTATTTTGGGGTTGTCGGGATTCAGCTGTAAATGTGTCCGCTGTTTCTCGGGATCTTGGACAGCAGGCTTCAAATGTTTAAGGGCTTTTGTTGAATAAATAAAATCGCATGTTGTGTTAAATGGATGACTGGGAACAGGACAAAGTTCAGCAAGAGAAAATACAGAAAAAGAGAAGAGGCAGAAAAGTTAATGATATTATATACAGGTCCTTCTCAAAAAATTAGCATATTGTGATAAAGTTAATTATTTTCCATAATGTAATGATAAAAATTAAACTTTCATATGTTTTAGATTCATTGCACACCAACTTAAATATTTCAGGTGTTTTATTGTTTTAATACTGATGATTTTGGCATACAGCTCATGAAAACCATAAATTCCTGTCTCAAAAAATTAGCATATCATGAAAAGGTTCTCTAAACGAGCTATTAACCTAATCATCTGAATCAACTAATTAAGTCTAAACACCTGCAAAAGATTCCTGAGGCTTTTAAAAACTCCCAGCCTGTTTCATTACTCAAAACCGCAATCATGGGTAAGACTGCCGACCTGACTGCTGTCCAGAAGGCCATCATTGACACCCTCAAGCAAGAGGGTAAGACCCAGAAAGAAATTTCTGAACAAATAGGCTGTTCCCAGAGTGCTGTATCAAGGCACCTCAGGGGGAAGTCTGTGGGAAGGAAAAAGTGTGGCAAAAAACGCTGCACAACGAGAAGAGGTGACCGGACCCTGAGGAAGATTGTGGAGAAGGACCGATTCCAGACCTTGGGGGACCTGCAGAAGCAGTGGACTGAGTCTGGAGTAGAAACATCCAGAGCCACCGTGCACAGGCGTGTGCAGGAAATGGGCTACAGGTGCCGCATTCCCCAGGTCAAACCACTTTTGAACCAGAAACAGCGGCAGAAGCGCCTGACCTGGGCTACAGAGAAGCAGCACTGGACTGTTGCTCAGTGGTTGCATGTCATTCGGAAATCAAGGTGCCAGAGTCTGGAGGAAGACTGGGGAGAAGGAAATGCCAAAATGCCTGAAGTCCAGTGTCAAGTACCCACAGTCAGTGATGGTCTGGGGTGCCATGTCAGCTGCTGGTGTTGGTCCACTGTGTTTTATCAAGGGCAGGGTCAATGCAGCTAGCTATCAGGAGATTTTGGAGCCCTTCATGCTTCCATCTGCTGAAAAGCTTTATGGAGATGAAGATTTCATTTTTCAGCATGACCTGGCTCCTGCTCACAGTGCCAAAACCACTGGTAAATGGTTTACTGACCATGGTATTACTGTGCTCAATTGGCCTGCCAACTCTCCTGACCTGAACCCCATAGAGAATCTGTGGGATATTGTGAAGAGAAAGTTGAGAGACGCAAGACCCAACACTCTGGATGAGCTTAAGGCCGCTCTCGAAGCATCCTGGGCCTCCAGAACACCTCAGCAGTGCCACAGGCTGATTGCCTCCATGCCACGCCACATTGAAGCAGTCATTTCTGCAAAAGGATTCCCGACCAAGTACTGAGTGCATAACTGAACATAATTATTTGAAGGTTGACTTTTTTTTGTATTAAAAACACTACTTTTATTGGTCGAATGAAATATGCTAATTTTTTGAGACAGGAATTTGGGATTTTGAGCTGTATGCCGAAATCGTCAGTATTAAAACAGTAAAAGACCTGAAATATTTCAGTTGGTGTGCAATGAATTTAAAATATATGAATGTTTAATTTTTATCATTACATTATGGAAAATAATGAACTTTATCACAATATGCTAATTTTTTGAGAAGGACCTGTATTTATATATATATATATATTAGTGCTGTCAATAGATTAAACATTTTTATTATTAATCTGTACATTTTTCTGTAATCAATTGCAATTAATCGCACCTAGCATTAAAATTCATATATTTTTACATTGTAATACTTTCAAATTAAATTGGCAAAAAAATGTGGAATGAGGTTCATTCTCGTGTTACGCAGCACGTTTGAGCTTCAGCAAGAACCAATGAGATTCATTCTCATGTTACGCATCACATCTGAGCTTCTGCAAGAACCAATGAGGTTCATTCTCATGTTACGCATCACGTTTGAGCTTCAGCAAGAACCAATGAGGTTTGTTCTCGTGTTACGCATCACCTTTGAGCTTCAGCAAGAACCAATGAGGTTCATTCTCATGTTACGCATCACGTTTGAGCTTCTGCAAGAACCAATGAGGTTCTTTCTCATGTTACGCATCACGTTTGAGCTTCAGCAAGAACCAATGAGAATCATGCTCGTGTTACGCATCACGTTTGAGCTTCAGCAAGAACCAATGAGAATCATGCTCGTGTTACGCATCACGTTTGAGCTTCAGCAAGAACCAATGAGGTTCATTCTCATGTTACGCATCACGTTTGAGCTTCAGCAAGAACCAATGAGGTTCATTCTCGTTACGCATCACGGTTGAGCTTCAGCAAGAACCAATGAGGTTCATTCTCGTGTTACGCATCACGTTTGAGCTTCAGCAAGAACCAATGAGGTTCATTCTCGTGTTACGCATCACGTTTGAGCTTCAGCAAGAACCAATGAGGTTCATTCTCGTGTTACGCATCACGTTTGAGCTTCAGCAAGAACCAATGAGGATCATTCTCGTGTTACGCATCACGTTTGAGCTTCAGCAAGAACCAATGAGGTTCATTCTCGTGTTACGCATCACGTTTGAGCTTCAGCAAGAACCAATGAGGTTCATTCTCGTGTTACGCAGCACGTTTGAGCTTCAGCAAGAACCAATGAGGTTCATTCTCGTGTTACGCATCACATTTGAGCTTCAGCCAGAACCAATGAGGTTCATTCTCATGTTACGCGGCACGTTTGAGCTTCAGCAAGAACCAATGAGGTTAAACAATAATGGCTAGTGCGGTGGCTGGGATAAACCTACTAATATCCATTGCCATGATTTTTGGAATGACTTATTGCAAGAGGAAAAAAAATTAAGTTTTAGTCGCATAACATCGGTTAATGGAAACAGCGTTATTTTGCAATCATTTTTTTATCGACATTTAGAAAATATTGCAAAGGTTTTGTGTAAATCTGTAATGGAAACCAGGCTAGTGACTCTCTCTGGGAAGAGACGAGAGGCGGGATGGTGGTTTTGAGGCGCGGTGTTCGAGAAAATGGAATTAGGAACCGGGTGAAAACAATACAAGAGGATTATTAATAAGAGAGGAAGCAGAATTGAGAAAAATTCATAGATGTTTAAATCGACACAAGGGTGAGTAAATTTTATCATACTTTTTTTTTTGGAGCGTATTAAACATTTTATTCAGTGTCTTTCAGTGAGATCATTCGTGGTTTGACTGTAAAGAAGACTGGCACCATGAAGTCATCAGTCACATATTTAAAACGATGGTAAACCATTCACTTCCTCACTGCAATAGTTCTTTGTATTTGTTCCTCATAAATTGGAAATATGAGGAAACACTTATTTCAAAAAGATGCACTAGAGAAACAGATGTCAAACAAATGCCCTTCAAACTAATACTTATACAGTATAGACCGTCATATTCTTATTTCACACACATGCACAGATTTAAAGGTGCTCTAAGCGATGTTGGGTGACGTCACTTCTTGTTGACGTTTAAAGTATTGTCAAACAAAACGGAGGCTAGCTCGACCCTCCCTCCTCCTCATCCGCACACTAACCCCCCAAACCCCACCCCCAAATCCTTCTTGTCTGTTATTGGCTGGAACCGTTTGTTTCGTGGTGCGGGTTAGCCCAGTTTGTTTTTGTTGCCGTTTGTGGAGCCTGGGGTGTCTGCAGAGACCGCGTCTTTTTACAGTGTGTTCAGGGGACAGGCAGCCAGCGGATAGTGAGGAGATGTTTGCTGTATGTGACAAAAAATGTTTTGGCCTAAAAAACGCGTGACATCGCTTAGAGCACCTTTAAAACAGCATCATCAATCAGACTTTATTCATTAATAAAGTGTTTCCGGAGTACATTTGTACTTGGTTACAGTGAGTGTACTACAGTAAACCCATGGTGACAGTGAGTGTACTACAGTAAACCCATGGTGACAGTGAGTGTACTACAGTAAACCCATGGTGACAGTGAGTGTTACTACAGTAAACCCATGGTGACAGTGAGTGTACTACAGTAAACCCATGGTCACAGTGAGTGTACAACAGTAAACCCATGGTTACAGTGAGTGTCACTACAGTAAACCCATGGTTACAGTGAGTGTACAACAGTGAACCCATGGTTACAGTGAGTGCTACTACAGTAAACCCATGGTTACAGTGAGTGTACAACAGTAAACCCATGGTGACAGTGAGTGTTACTACAGTAAACCCATGGTGACAGTGAGTGTACTACAGTAAACCCATGGTTACAGTGAGTGTTACTACAGTAAACCCATGGTTACAGTGAGTGTACAACAGTAAACCCATGGTTACAGTGAGTGTTACTACAGTGAACCCATGGTTACAGTGAGTGTACAACAGTGAACCCATGGTTACAGTGAGTGTACAACAGTGAACCCATGGTTACAGTGAGTGTACAACAGTAAACCCATGGTTACAGTGAGTGTACAACAGTGAACCCATGGTTACAGTGAGTGTACAACAGTGAACCCATGGTTACAGTGAGTGTACAACAGTAAACCCATGGTGACAGTGAGTGTACAACAGTAAACCCATGGTTACAGTGAGTGTACAACAGTGAACCCATGGTTACAGTGAGTGTACAACAGTGAACCCATGGTTACAGTGAGTGTACAACAGTGAACCCATGGTGACAGTGAGTGTCACTACAGTAAACCCATGGTTACAGTGAGTGTTACTACAGTAAACCCATGGTTACAGTGAGTGTACAACAGTGAACCCATGGTTACAGTGAGTGTCACTACAGTAAACCCATGGTGACAGTGAGTGTTACTACAGTAAACCCATGGTTACAGTGAGTGTACAACAGTAAACCCATGGTTACAGTGAGTGTACAACAGTGAACCCATGGTTACAGTGAGTGTCACTACAGTAAACCCATGGTTACAGTGAGTGTACAACAGTGAACCCATGGTGACAGTGAGTGTCACTACAGTAAACCCATGGTTACAGTGAGTGTACAACAGTGAACCCATGGTTACAGTGAGTGTCACTACAGTAAACCCATGGTGACAGTGAGTGTTACTACAGTAAACCCATGGTTACAGTGAGTGTACAACAGTAAACCCATGGTTACAGTGAGTGTACAACAGTGAACCCATGGTTACAGTGAGTGTCACTACAGTAAACCCATGGTTACAGTGAGTGTACAACAGTGAACCCATGGTTACAGTGAGTGTCACTACAGTAAACCCATGGTTACAGTGAGTGTCACTACAGTAAACCCATGGTTACAGTGAGTGTCACTACAGTAAACCCACGGTTACAGTGAGCGTTACTCCAGTAAACTCATGGTTACAGTGAGTGTACAACAGTAAACCCATGGTGACAGTGAGTGTACAACAGTAAACCCATGGTGACAGTGAGTGTACAACAGTAAACCCATGGTTACAGTGAGTGTACAACAGTGAACCCATGGTTACAGTGAGTGTTACTACCCCATGGTGATGTTGCTGATCTGTGGACACTGGATAGTTCATTCATGGCACAATGTTTCTTCCTGGTTTCCACGTCAGCGCTGTTTGATCTGTTAATAACGCAGAAATGTGAATGCTTCTCACTAGATCTCGCAGCGATGTTATTATTTCAGTAGGGAATTCAAATGCTTTCTTTACTGGATGTCTTAGCGCTGTGTAACAGTGTCGCTTGATCGAGATCGGCTCGCGCTGCATTGGTCCTGACTGATAAACGGTCCGTGAAACACACAATAACGAGTAGCGCAGTTTCGTTCCGCTTTCATTACGTTTACCATTTGATGTTGGGCAATGTTGTCGTTGTCGCGCCGTCGCGCGCTTGCCACGCGCCTTTGAAATAACTTTGGTCGGCAGGAAAATGGTCCAACGAACCGGTTTCTGTTTGCGTCATCACAACATTTCGGCCGTATTTTTTCGGTGATAAAAGTCTTTCAGTTTTCAGGGGCCGAATATTCGGTGCATCCCTATAGTGATATGTATCGAATCGTGACATGAGGATATTGTTACACCCTTATATATATATATATATATATATATATATATATATATATATATATATATACTGTATATAATTCAAATTTAATATCTATCTATCTATCTATCTATCTATCTATCTATCTATCTATCTATCTATCTATCTAATGTTCATAGTGTAGGGCAACAATGAGTGAGTTTATGCACGATCTCAAGCGGATTAAGCTCAAGGCAATGCATGTGTTCATGTAAACCACTTTTCCTTTATCAGACTAAAGTCACAAACGGCTTCAGAATAAACTGATTGTAAACACATTAACCTGCGTGTCAGTGTGTGTGTGTGTGTGTGTGTGTGTGTGTGTGTGTGTGTGTGTGTGTGATTACATGACAGAAAAGTGTCCTTAATGTGCGTCACATTAACAATATTCCAGCAAAAGTTATCAGACAAAGAAGGTCCATTGTCAATAGCATATCAATGCCACTCTCACACCAAACAGCTTTCAGTTTTCCAAATGACTAATATGAATAATATATGAAATATGAAATAAAAGAGAGCCGAAATTAAATATTTTCGAGTACATCATTTTGTGTATTTTAGTTTAAAAATAAGTGCACTTTGTTAACAGCCAAGTTTGTTCTTTGCAATAAACAACATTTTATTCCTTGCACTTTGTTGATTTAAAAATCTGGAGTTTACTAGTATTTAGCCCTCACTGAAATACTGTCTTTTAATATATCAATAATATCAATGTATTTTTCAGCCATGTTGACGGCACTACTAGAAATACTTGCGTCCCACCAGCACTATAAACACAGAGATAGCATCAGTTCGGCAAAAGTGTGTGTATGGTGGAGTTTTCCTCCGAGAAGAAATGTTTGCATGTTGCATTAGTGTTTTTCTTTGTGTGTGTGTGCGTGTAAGTGTGTGTGAGTGTGTGTGTGTGTGTGTGTGTGTGTGTGCAGTGGCAGAATGCCCTGTATGTACAGTAACAGTATGAGTGATATGTGTGCCCGCAGTGAGCCAGATGGCAGCACTTCTCCATGATCACTGGGATTACTGGGATTACTGGGAGGAGTGTGTGATCATCATCATCTCTCGCAGAGAAACAGGGATGGGGGGGTTGATGAACGTTTTCCTGCAATGACGCAGATCTGGACAAACATGAAGCCATGTTGAAAGAAATATTATGAAGCTCTAATGGATTCTTGTGTGTGAGTCTCACAAATCTCTAGGACACATTAAAAAAAACTAACACACTCATTATCACACTTGTTATCACTGTAAAGCTGATCTGAAACAATCTGTATTGTAAAAAAAGCAATAAAAAAGGTGACTTGACTGTTGACACACACATTCTCTCTCACACACACTGACATACACACATTTTCTCTCTCTCTCTCTCTCTCTCTCTCTCACATGAATTCACACTAACTCTTTTACACACACATATAACACATACACACGCAAGCACACGCACCACTGAAACACTGTTGTTTTTTTCCACACATCTAATTTTTATTTATGCTCATATAAATGATTGGCAATTTATCATGCCAATAAAAGTCATTTGAAATTGAGAGATTGTATGTTTGTGTGTGCGTGTGAGAGTGTGCCTGTGTGAGATTGAGAGAGAGAGAGTGTGTGTGTGTGTGTGTGTGTGTGTGTGTGTGTGTGTGTGCATCACTGATTAGTCAACTCCAATATCTTGCTGCTATTAGGATACAATCTCTTTTTTCACCTAATAAATGTTGAAGTTGTGTTTTATTGTTTAATTTTATATAACGTCTCTCTAATGTCCTCATAGTTGGGGCAGCTGGTGAGGAAGTGTTGCTCTCTCTCTCTCACACACACACACACACACACACACACCCTGATTGATCATGTTTAGCTTCATAATGCATGTGGATAAAGTGCAGGTCTGTAGTCATGACAACCAGACAGGCCATAAAACACACTTGTGTCTTAGTCACACAGCAGCATCACATCTGCAGATTTCACACTCAGTTTCTCCTTATATGGCAAACACACACACATCTGCAGACCTGAACAACGACAGCTTCACATGTGTGAGAGATAGAGTGTGAGTGAAAGAGAGAGACAGAGTGAGTGAGTGAGAAAGACAGAGTGAGTGAGTGAGTGAGTTAGAAAGACTGTGTGTGTGTGTGTGTGTGTGTGTGTGTGTGTGTGTGTGTGTGTGTGTGTGTGAGTGAGACAGAGTGTGTGAGAGATGAAGTCATGATAGAGTAGAGCTGGTCAGTGAATGAAAGGGAGATGATAAACTGGTAAACTCTTGATTGCTTTATGAATCTCTCATAAAATTGAATTGATGTTTTTGATGGGTGAGTGAGTGGGATGACAACTTCTGGACTAACAGCAAATCTGCAACTGAGTATTAGCCTACAGCACTGCACGTTTTCTTTGTCTCCCTAATCAAACACACCTGATTCAACTCAGCTCATTAATCCATGTGATTATGAGCTAATGAGTTGAATCAGGTGTGTTTGATTAGGGAGACAAAGAAAACAGGTTTGAGAGCCACTGGCCTACAGGAATGACAACTGCACGGTTTCCCCTCACAGCTTTAAGAGAGAACTTAAATGCTTATGAATAAAGTTCATCAGAGGTGAAAGTTCATGCACAATATAGCAGAAGACCAGAGCAAACATCTCAAACCAGATCTCCTTCATCTCTCAAGCATTCCTGGACAACAATTATATTAAAACGAGAGCAAAGAAAGGCTACTCAGACATCTCCTAAAATAGGCGAACATTACTCGTGTCTCTCAGAGGAGATCTCAGCAATTACTGCATGCGTTCAGAATCAGAAGTCAGATCTCAATAACTCATCCAATTCTTCCAGCTGAGCTTCAGTCCACGTTAACTTCAGCTCACTGCATGTAAACATTTGTGACTGTTTTGTTAATCCTAAGGAAATTGATCAGAAACCTCACAAATTTGAAGAGCGAGAGCAATAATCCAGATTCAACTCGCACTGACACTATTATCTCCACTCGACAGTGTGAATGAGAGAAAGGGAGACACTGACCGCTCGCGCTGATTCCTCGCATCGTCTGCAACTTTCTCCGACTTTATATGTTGAGTGATATGAGCCGTTTTCCCCCTTCATTTGTCCTGATGGGTCGATCCATCTTTCCGTTCTCCATCTCTCGAATGGTGTTCTGGAACCAGCTGCATTTCTAAACTCCACCGAGAACTGAACTGACTCTATTACTGCTGTCCGAACAGCAAACGAATCGTTCTTTTGAGTCGATTCTTTTCGACGATTCAGTGGAACTGTGTAAATTTAGAGGGTGGAACATTATTGGGAATAACTGATAGTAATATATACAATTTTTTTTAAATATTAATCGATACTTTAAAATAACCATTATCGAGACGACCAGAAGTAGTGAAAAAACAATGACCGAATCATCAGAGGTTTGTTTGTGTATGACTGTTCATATACAGGTCCTTCTCAAAAAATTAGCATATTGTGATAAAGTTTATTATTTTCCATAATGTAATGATAAAAATTAAACTTTCATGTTTTAGATTCAGTGCACACCAACTGAAATATTTCAGGTGTTTTATTGTTTTAATACTGAAGATTTTGGCATACAGCTCATGAAAACCCATAATTCCTCTCTCAAAAAATTAGCATATCATGAAAAGGTTCTCTAAACGAGCTATTAACCTAATCATCTGAATCAACTAATTAACTCTAAACACCTGCAAAAGATTCCTGAGGCTTTTAAAAACTCCCAGCCTGTTTCATTACTCAAAACCGCAATCATGGGTAAGACTGCCGACCTGACTGCTGTCCAGAAGGCCATCATTGACACCCTCAAGCAAGAGGGTGAGACACAGAAAGACATTTCTGAACAAATAGGCTGTTCCCAGAGTGCTGTATCAAGGCACCTCAGTGGGAAGTCTGTGGGAAGGAAAAAGTGTGGCAAAAAACGCTGCACAACGAGAAGAGGTGACCGGACTCTGAGGAAGATTGTGGAGAAGGACCGATTCCAGACCTTGGGGGACCTGCGGAAGCAGTGGACTGAGTCTGGAGTAGAAACATCCAGAGCCACCGTGCACAGGCGTGTGCAGGAAATGGGCTACAGGTGCCGCATTCCCCAGGTCAAGACACTTTTGAACCAGAAACAGCGGCAGAAGCGCCTGACCTGGGCTACAGAGAAGCAGCACTGGACTGTTGCTCAGTGGTTGCATGTCATTCGGAAATCAAGGTGCCAGAGTCTGGAGGAAGACTGGGGAGAAGGAAATGCCAAAATGCCTGAAGTCCAGTGTCAAGTACCCACAGTCAGTGATGGTCTGGGGTGCCATGTCAGCTGCTGGTGTTGGTCCACTGTGTTTTATCAAGGGTGTTTTTTTATTTATTATTAAAAACACTACTTTTATTGGTCGGCTGAAATATGCTAATTTTTTGAGACATGAAATTTGGTGTTTTCATGAGCTGTATGCCAAAATCATCAGTATTTAAACAATAAAAGACCTGAAATATGTCAGTTGGTGTGCAATGAATCTAAAATATATAAACGTTTAATTTTTATCATTACATTATGGAAAATAATGAACTTTATCACAATATGCTATTTTTGAGAAGGACCTGTATTCTCCCTCAGGACAAGAGCCTCATGTCCAGCAGCATCATAAGACAAACAGGATGAAAAAAGAGGTTTCTGTTTCTTCTCTTCTCTATGGAATCCCATTTTTGCCACATTTGGGGAAAAAAAACATGACACACTTGTAAATCTTAATTCTGACATGAAAGTCATTGTTATTACCAGCGCATGGTAGATTAGGCTACTTTCAAATTGTAGTCCATTACTGAATACCAATGACATGATAAAAATGGTCTCCCTAATATATAATGTACAGCTGTCGGTCATGGTTCCTACTTCATTCTCAATCTCTTCCCTGAGAAGGTCAAATCTGAAGATATCTTCAAGCAGTGCCTGTTTAAGTATTTTAATATGTTCCTTGAGGTCCTCTTATGTTAATAAAATGTTTGCACACAAAACACACACACACACACACACACATATATAGGCTTTATATGTGGAAAAACAATTAACCATTCAGACAATTATTTCTGAAATGATCTGTTTTTAAGGCGTGACTCCTTTAAGGCTTGTCAGTAAACAGACACTTATGATTGGCTAGTGTCATTGGTTCAAAGACGGTCGCAGTCACGGTCTTGCGACCAAATATAGCTGCGATGATTTTCTAGCAGTGTCAGAAATTTAGCTTTCCCTGTTACACTGATGATACTCAGCTCTAATTTTCTTCGCCCACAAAATAAACGGAATGCATAGCTGATAAAAAAAAATAGTATGACTAGTAATTTCCTACCACTTAATTCTGAAAAAACAATTTCTGATTATTAGACAAAAAAAAAAAACTCTGTATGTAGTAACCTAGACTAGGAACAATGCGGAACAATTAGTTCATGCTTTCATGACAACAAGACTAGATTATTGTAATGCTCTACTGGGTGGTTGCCCTGCACGCTTAATAAATAAACTACAGCTGGTCCAAAACGCAGCCGCTCGAGTTCTTACTAGAACCAGGAAATATGACCATATTAGCCCGGTTCTGTCAACACTGCATTGGCTGCCTATTAAACATCGTATAAATTTTAAAATATTGTTGATTACTTACAAAGCACTAAATGGTTTAGCTCCGCAGTACTTGAGCGAGCTCTTAACGCATTATAGTCCTTCACGTCTATTGCGATCTCAAAATTCGGGCCAGTTGATAATACCTAGAATATCAAAATCGACTGCGGGCGGTAGATCCTTTTCCTATTTAGCACCAAAACTTTGGAACAGTCTTCCTACCATTGTCCGGGAAGCAGACACACTCTGTCAGTTCAAAGCTAGACTAAAAACACATCTCTTTGACCTAGCATACACATAATATATTATAGACTTCTATAATTCAATGTTAGGCTGCATAGATTAGGTCAGCCGGAACTGGGAACACTTCCCTTACATCCTGATGTACTCGTTACATCATCATAAGAAGAATGGCATCTACGCTAATTTTAGTGTCTTTGTTTATCCCGAGGTTTTCCCGCAGCCGACCGGATCCAGGCCGTATCCAGATCTGACTAGGAGCTTTGCCTGGACCCGATGACAACGCAGTGCTGAAGTGCCAACTAGCCTCTCCCTATGGAGGATCCCTTTCCCCCTCTACAGATAAAATGTTGTGATTCCGGTTCGCGTACCCACCCCGAAGTGATAAAATAAAACAAAATTCTGTATCAAATTACAGTTACTGTAAATCCGGCCTCTAGTTCATAAACGCCAGAGGAGAACTGGCCCCCGACTGAGCCTGGGTTCTCCCAAGGTTTTTTTTTCTCCATTAGGTCACCTGATGGAGTTTTAGGACACCAGTAGGTCACTTGATGGAGTTTTTCGGTTCCTTGCCACTGTTGCCTTTGGCTTGTTCAGTTGGGGATATTCAAAATAATTAGCCAAGCATTAATACCATTGATCAGCCCTACCAAACGTGGATGTTTTTTCACTAAGAAACAAACATTATGTTATTTGATTGATATTGTGAAGCTGCTTTGATGCAATTTATATTGTGAAAAGCGCTATATAAATACACTTGACTTGACTACTGTCAAGTGTTCGTCGTCGGTTAGGAATGACAAATGCGGGACAGTTAGTTCATGCCCTCCAGGCTAGATTATTGTAACAAGCTGGTTCAAAACACAGCAGCTCAAGCTCTTGCCAGAACCAGGAAGTTTTTTTGTCCAATAATTAGAATCTGTTTTTTCAGAATTTAGTAGTAGGAAATTACTAGTCATACAGTTTTTTATATCAACTATACATTCCATTAATTGGTAAGTTTCATCAGGGTGTGAAGAAATATACAGCTGAGTATCATCGGCATAACAGTGAAAGCTAATTCCATGTTTCCTAATGATTTGTCCTAATGGTAGCATGTACAGAGTGAACAGCAGCGGTCCTAGTACTGAGCCTTGTGGTACGCCATACTGAACTTGTGATCGATAAGACATCTCTTCATTTACTGCTACAAACTGATAACGGTCAGATAAGTATGATTTAAACCATGATTGCAATTCCACTAATGCCAACATAGTTTTCTAGTCTATTTAAAAGAATGTTGTGGTCAATTGTGTCAAATGCAGCACTAAGATCAAGTAACACTAATAGAGAGATACAACCACGATCGGATGATAAAAGTAAATCATTTGTAACTCTGTGAGAGCTGTCTCAGTACTATGGTGCGGTCTAAATCCGGACTGAAAATCCTCGCAGATATCATTTCTTTCAAGAAAGGTGTAATGATTCAGCAGACACTAGGGGATCCATATGCAACTTTTATTAGAGAAGTCAGAAAGGCGAGGATCAACACCAGCAAACAAGGAAATGGAGAAAAGGCAGAGACAAACCAGATAACAAGCAATGGTCGGGGCAGGCAGAGAACGATCACAGTCCAAGGTCAACGCAATAAACAATCCACAGTGATCAACTCTCAGAATGACAGCCAGGAAAGTCAAGACTTTGCAGAGAAGAGGTGTGTGGAAGTGGCTTTTATGTGTGTGTAAATGAAGTGCAGGTGTGTGTGTAATCAGTGCAGTGCAGGTGTATGATGGGAAATGTGGTCCAAGTAACCCCAGGCCTGTAATTGACTAATTCTTAAGGATCTAGTTGCGTTTTTTTAACAAGCGGTTTTATCATAGCCAGCTTAAAGGTTTTTGGTACGTGTCCTCGAGACAAAGACGAATTAATGATATTAAGAAGAGGATCTATGATCTCTGGAAGCATCTCTTTCAATAGCTTAGTCGGTATAGGGTCTAACATACAAGTTGTCGATTTAGATGAATTAACGAGTTTGCAGAATTCTTCCTCTCCTATAGCAACAAATGAATACAATTTTTCCTCAGAGAAACTACAATGCACTCCCTGATGCGATACTGTAGTAGACGGTTGCATAGTTATAATTTTCTCCCTAATATTATCAATCTTATAAGTGAAGAAGTTCATAAAGTCATTACTGCTGTGTTGCCCGGAAACTTGTGTGCTTGAAGCTTTCTTTTTCGTTAGTTTAGCCACTGTTTCAAATAAATACCTAGGATTATATTTATTATATTCTTTTAATAGGGTTGAAAAATAAGCAGATCTAGCAGCTTAAAGCCTCTCTGTAAGCAATCGAGCTCTCTTTCCATGAAATCCGAAATACCTCTAGTTTAGTTTTCTTCCAGTTGCACTCCATTTTTTTGTCTGCTTTAAGGGTGTGTGTGTGTGTGTGTGTGTGTGTGTGTGTGTGTGCTCGCTGTACCACGGCGTTGGACTGTTTTCTTTAATCTTCTTTAAGCGCAACGGAGCAACTGCGTCTAAAGTGCTGGAAAAGAGAGAGTTAAACGTTTCTGTTGCAATATCAAGTTCTTCTAAGCTATCCGGGATGCTGAGATGATGAAACTGATTAGGAAGATTATTGATAAAGCAATCTTTAGTGGCAGAAGTTATAGGTCTAACATATTTATAACACGGACTCGGCTTTGCAGCCTTGGCTAAATGCAATTTACATGAGACTAGATCAGCAGAGACCGTTTCAACTAGACTCTCCCCTGCAAAGGCCTCATTAACACAATGAAAGTTTTTTTTATTACAAATGCTTTTCCCCTGTACAGATGAAATCATCATTAAAATGATTCCCGTTCACACTGTATAATTCATGCCAGACAAATAATTTGGCATATGTCAAAATTTGTAAAAGAAAGACTACGCCCACGCACACACACATTCAAACGCGCATGCCTATAAACTAAACACATAATACGCATGTGCATGCCGTCACCATTTTCACAGATTCACGTTTTTGAAGTTTACACGGAGATGATAGCGGTATCGCTTTCAAATCTCGTTCTCAAAAACTTGCACTTTGAAACCTACTTCAAAGTTTGTGTTCTCAGGCCACCAAAATGCAATTTGTCGTGTAAATAAACAGCCACAACGCATTAAAAGTTTTCTGTTTTCAGTTGAAAACAGTGTTGTGTGAGTGGCCCCTAAGTTAATAACTAATGATTTTTTACGACGGAAATGAATCAATCAATCTTACTTAAGCTGGATAATGATTTTCTTCTAGATCTGCTGTAAAGCCAAAACAATCTTTGTTGCATTATTTTCCTATTATCAATTTGTATTGTAAAAAGCTCTATATAATTGACGGTGACAACTTGACTAATAATTTCATATTTTTATATCATAAATTCGACTAATGTCATAATTATGATTTAAAAAGCATGATTTTTTTTCTTTTGTGCCATATAGGCATTCAGACTTGTCTCACATATGGAGCCAGTCATTTGTGATTTTACTGAAATACAAGATATTTGATTGTCAAATGCATTCAAAATAAATGAGAACATGTGTGAAAATGAAAAGTACGTTGTGAAAGCCTTTCAAATTTAAATTTTAAAGTTTAAATGAAATCTTGAATAAAAATAACTTTTCCTCCCTCTTCTCTGACGATGTGTTTACTGTTGCGAGGGCGGGGCCACCTGTCACTCACATGAGATCAACCAATAGCAAACCACAACCATCCAATCAATTCCGAAGCCCCGCCCTACAATTGTTCTTGTGGCGAGTTTTAAAATGGGAAGTTTACCCAAAAATGACTTACTCTCAAAAACCCTTACCCTCAATTTTTCCTCAAACCTGTAGAATATGGCCAGCATTTTCATTTTTGGGGGAACTATCCCTTTAAGTAAACAGTGGTAAACATGTTTATTTGTTAATATGAAGTGATTGATGTAGGTAAAGCAGCGCCCTCTGCAGGTCAGAACCGGCCACTGTGCTCATGCGACACATTCAAATGTCTGATGCAAAGCGTTCACACACCCAACCACTCATATTCGCACAGCTGTAATGCCCATGAATTAGAGCCAATATGCCTTATTCTATATAATCAATCCAAATATTACAGCTAAAATAACACTAAGCCAACATTACTTGCAGCATTATTTGTGTTTCTACTCGTATACTAAATGTACAGACGCAGCAGGGGCAACCGCGTGATGGGAAACGGCTGATTCGTCAGTAAAGAGAGAAGCATAAAAATAATCAAGGATATATGGAGAGTTCTGGTTGGATTTTATCAAATATCTGCTTTGACTGACTGTATGTTACGAATTAGAAATATTGTCGCCAAAATACTTTTAAAAACTCCGGTTCCAGTGTGGAGGATTGGTGAATGTGCGGATGCGGATCGCGCGTTAGCCCCTTTGTTCGTTAGCTTCAGTTCCTGGTGTTATTCAGTGTGTGATGATCAGAATTCATAAAGGATCTAGTAATTCTGCTCAAACTCTTCTGTTGTGAATTAAACTCATCTCAGTGTCAATCCTCATTTTCGGAGGGAGCGTGAAATCCGCCGTGGACTCTGGAGTAGTAAGTGTTTACGACAAAACACTTTCACCTGTTAGAGGTCTGATTGTGAGTAAATTATTATATTAACTCATATTTCACATACATTTTTTTATATTAGGCACATTTTCAAAGTAAAGGCGGGTTTGCAAACAGTCAGCCACTAAGAAAAACTACCATGGAGATACCATGTGTTTGAACCTGTACCATGGTAAATTCTTTGAAGTTTTTTTTAGAGTATCATGTAAATACATTGTATATAACTATGGTAATCATTTAGTACCATAGTATGATTCTAGTTTTTTCCCCCCATAAAGCTTAATGTTTGAATTTCAGTGCATGTTTTGTAGTAAACAGATTAAATGAGTCTCTGTAACATACTTTGTGTTCATGTGTAACGCTGCAGAAATCAAAAGATACATAATGGAGGGAAATTAATATTACAGTGTTACACTTCAATCAGTTCAAGGCTGTTGTTTCTGATGTAGAAACGATTTTCACTCAGAAATTACTTGTAAATTTCAGAAAGTACACAGAATTACCAAGGAACATTGAATTAATAGAATGTTCGGTAACTCTTTATTTTACAGTGACATATGTAACATGTAGTAATAACAGTAAATTATGCATAATCACATGCATTTAACCCTTAACCAAATCCTAATCCTACCCTAACCCTATAGTATGTAGCCTACATGTAGTTGCTTAATATTACTCAATACTTAAATATATAATTACACTGTAACAATGACACCTTAAAATAAAGTGTAACCGAATGAATGTTCTTGTGAGACTCTAATCATCTTTGTTTTGATTTCAAAACATCATGTTTCCAGTGCATTTTAATAGCCAACTTGTGATCAAAAGGACTTATTTTTTAGGGATGCACAATATATCGGCCAATATATGTTCATTTTTAATGGTACCAGTCCTTTAAGAAAATTTGTCCGATATATTAAAGCCGCTAAATAATGGATTATTTCCTCCAGCTGAGATGCTTCAGATGCGCACTGTTCAACATTGATGGTTTTGAATTCCCCCGGCCATGTTTAAGTAGCTTCTCGTGAAATTTGGTCGCATATGCGAGTGATTTACTCACATTATAGAGGGTTGTGACTGATAACAGAATAGAGTTTATGCGTGTGACGTCACCGTTGGCCGGAGTGACTGAGGTTACACACACTGAGCGGCAGCATTGGGTTTCAGTGTGAATGCTGGTAAAAACACATCTAAAACGAGAAAGAGCTTTGAGATTGACTGTAAAACTACATTTGACAAGAAATCTGAGGTATATTTTTACAGACTGCTGAAAGCTACAGAACAGAGAAAATCTCCATTTGTAAATAGAAAAAATATTATCAAAATTAAATAAAATTATCTTTCTGGACAAAAAAAAAAGAGGATAATTTTAGGGCTTGGGGTCATTTTGACCCGCAAGGGAAAGATGTGTAACAAGGTGCGAGCGAAGGATGAAGTTAATAGTAATTGTGCTGTGTTTCGTCCTCACAGATGTAAGTCGTGACGCGTGCATCGACGGCATGGGACTGGACTTCGACGTCAAGACGTTCTGCCACAACCTGCGTGCGACCAAACCCCCGTACGAGTGTCCGGTGGAAACCTGCCGAAAGGTCTACAAGAGCTACAGCGGCATCGAGTACCACCTGTACCACTATGACCATGAGAACCCGCCTCCGCCTCAGGCGAGCCCTCAGAAGAAGCGCAAGGGTCGTCCCCCGCGCTCCTCCTTACCCGGCTGTGCCGACGGACCCGACTCCAGCACCGGCTCAGGGGTCACCGGGCCTGTGCCAACGCCTGGAAGCCCGACTGACCGCTCGGACTCGCCCGTCAGAGAAACCATGACCTACGCCGAAGCCCAGCGCATGGTGGAGCTCGAGATCCGCGGCCGGGTCCACCGGATCAGCATCTTCGATAACCTGGATGTGGTTTCGGAGGAGGACAGTGGTGCCGAGGAGACTCCGGTGTCGGGAACGGGCCCGTGTAACGGAGGCGAGGCCCCGGGAATCGGGAAGGACCGGTTAGACGGGGCCAACGGGGAGAAAGGCACTCCGAAAACGGGGAAGCACAAGAGTAAAGAGAAGAAGAAGGAATCTCATCATCATCACGTGAACCCGCCCGTCAAACTGCCGGAGGTGGTGTTTCGAGAGCTGGACCAGGACCGGCCCGACGCGCCCCCCCGACCCATGTCTTACTACAGGTACAGCTCAACCACCTCGCAACAGTTGCGTTACACACTTGTGTATGTAAGGGATAATGTACATCCAGCCGGTGGTTCTCTCAAAATAACCCCCGACAGGGTGATGAGGGCATGAAGTGGAGGGGTCTTGATCAGCCTGAACGGGGTTTATTCTGAGATAACACACAAACAAACACACACCTGAATGGGGTTTATTCTGAGAAAACACACACACACACCCCTGAATGGGGTTTATTCTGAGATAACACACACACACCCCTGAATGGGGTTTATTCTGAGATCACACACACACACACACCCCTGAATGGGGTTTATTCTGAGATCACACACACACACACACACACCTGAAGGGGGTTTATTCTGAGATAACACACACACACACACCCCTGAAGGGGGTTTATTCTGAGAGAACAATCTGCTGGATGTACATTATCCCGTTTATTACACTGATACTTGCCACATTAGTAAATAATTAGACACAAAATATTGATCTGAGTTTAAATATTTAATTAGCTCTTTAAACGCAAAGCTTGCGGAGAGAGCAGTTTCAGCGGCGAGATCAAACGAGACGGACATTTAAGAGATACGGTATACAGTCATAACACTTATTACACAGCACTTCAACACATAAATAATTATGGAGATAAGAGATATTGATTAAAATCGTACCTGTTTGTGTCTTATAATCCAACAGTGCACAAAACAATAGTCACAAAATGGCAGCATCTGCGTTTGTATGCTATGAAACGAGAGAGCGAGTCCATGACACTGGATGACATAATTAAATATCTGTACACAAAATATTGATTTGAGTTTTAATATTTTATTATTAGCTCACCAAACGCAAAACTTCCACGAGGAAAGACCGTTCCTAACGAGTGTATAGCGCTGATGTCTGCAGTGACCCGGATGAGTGTGTGTTTCTGTGTTCAGTGGCTGTTATCGGGGAATAATATACCACTGGATGGAGCGATTGATCAGAATCAAGCATTCCTCAGAGCCATGTAATAAGTGTATATAACCGTAATTCCTGTAGGTGTGATGAGTTTTGATAGCCTGACTTCGTCATACTCATATTCTAGTCAGAGTCTGATGCTGCTCCATAGGGCTTTGATTGAGGCGTGTCTTAACCAAACCAGGAAAAAAAAAACTCTGCACTCAATTGGACAGACCTACAACCAATCAGAGCAAGCAAACGGCAAGGAAGGACGGCAAACACATCTTTATGATCGACAAATGCCTTGATTGCAGAATCTCTTCGTCTTTTAAAATGAATGCGCTGTCGATTTCTTTTACAACAGACGCGATAGCGGGATCTACACATCTCAGTTCTCCAGCGGCAGCCATCTTTGTTGTAAACCAGTTCAAACCAAGCGCTCTTTGATGACATGATGAATACGTAACTGCAGATCCTCTGTCCGTCACCGTATAAAGCCCGCCCTGGCAATCTGATTGGGCCGACGATTTCTGAACCGATCATAATTACTCCTCAATGGATCGAGTCCAGACCGAACGTCCCGACCAAAAAATGTTGTGGGCGCGGTTCGGGCCGGCATCCAGGCTAGAGTTTTGAAGTTGGTCACAACAGTATGATTAAAGGTGCAGTGTGTAATTCTTAGCAGCATCTAGTGGTGAAGTTCTCAGCTGTACGTTTAAGTCAACATGAAATTAGAAAAATTATCCAACTTACTTAATTTTATATTTTACTACAGGTAAAGCTCAAATACCTCGCAAAAGTTGCTGGACATTTATTCATTTAGCAGATGCTTTTATCCAAAGCGACTTAAAAATAAGAACAACAGAAGCAGTTAAACTAACAGTAGGACAACAATATGCAAGTGCTACGACCCTTCTCAAGTCAAGTCACCTTTATTTATACAGCGCTTTTACAATACAGAGTGTTTCAAAGCAGCTTTACAGAGATAACAGGGAAATAATGCAAAAAAGTTTGTTTCCAGAAGAAAATAGCGTCACAGTCCAGCTTAAGTAAGTTCAGTGATGCTTCATTTTTGTTGTAAAAAGTTATTAATTTAGTTCATTTATATATATATAGCCACTCTTGAGAAAACCGTGATGTCATCGTCCAGCTCAGTTCAGTTCTCATATAATGCTGTCAATGCAGGAGATCAATAATGTTGTTGAATATTAAATTAAATGTTAAATTTAATGTCCCCAACTAAGCAGTGAAGGAATCAAAACTCCATCAGTGACAGAACGGAGAAAAAACGTTCCATTCTAAATAATACAACAAAACATCACAGAATCGATCAGCTCCACTGCTCAGTTAAAGTAATATCTACTAATATTATATAATCATAAATGTTTCTTGAGCATCAGATCCTCATATTCTCCTGATTTCTGAAGGAACATGTGACACTGAAGACTGGAGTAATGATGCTGAAACTCAGCTTTGATCACAGGAATAAATTACACTTTACTAGATATTCACATAGAAAACAGCTGATTTACATTATAATAACATATTATATACAGTGTGTATAATCGTAATATCTTCAGGTGTGAGATGTGATGAGTTGTGACTAATAAGAAAAATTAAACCAGTGCTCTTTATTCCAAAGTTTGCTCTTATAATATTTTATCTAAACGGAGTTATAGTAAGTTATAATTAAGTTATAGCACAAAAAAATTAATGAACGTCAAAAGATATGTTGAAAGATACAAAACAAATACCGAAATGTATGATGTTCCATTTAATCGTTCAATCAGTGTTTCAGCCACAGAATGACAACGCTAGAGGAGCTTAATTACTGTTAACGATGTCTTGAAGACAAGTGTTAATGAAAACTACCGTGTGCAACTGAGTTGTATACAAATATTTCAGTTCATTTCATCTGTTGCACATTTTTTTATTTGAGTGTAATTATTATATCTGAAAATTAGGGATGAACTGATGTAGACATTTTGGCAAATAGTGATAATTCTTTGTATTTGAAAGCCGATAACAGATATATTTGACTATTAATCTAAATATATATTTTTATATTTTTTTTTTTAAAAGACTGATCTATAAAGTAAATAGCAGCTGAATATATAGTTTGGGCTCTGGTGTTAATGATCACCTCTAATGTACCAAATAAAGTGTATCGTTTACAGCATTAGTTGGGAGAGATGTTCTTTTCCTTCAGAAAATCATACTATCGGTATCAGCAGATATCATTCTGAATAATTGGTATCGGTGGAGGAATTTGGCATCAGTGCATATCTATTTAAAATCATATTTGCATGAAGGTACCACTATATAAATATGAATTATAAAAATATGAAAATGCATGATTTAATGTGCATATCAATTCTGACATCGGATTTTTTTTGTCCCGTCCGTTGCTATGGTTATATCACTGTCAATCATCGCATTTTCCGATCCGATCCCGCATTTAATTACGGTTGTCAATCCAGAAACTTTGCAGCGTGTGACTAGTAGCATGAGAAATTAAACTTTTATTCAAAGTGTGAATGTGTAATAAACAAAGCGAGTGAAGAGCACTGTCAATCACGTCAGAGCTTTTGTTATGCTGCTTGATATTTGCATTATTTTATTGTATTGTCATACTTATAAACACACTGGTTTGTAGATAGTTTTATAATTTACTGCACTTTATTCTTCTAATTATTCACCTATAGTCGTCACCTTCATTTATTCAGCGCTTTTAACAATATAGATTGTTTTAAAGCAGCTTTACAGTGATAATAGGAAATTAAAGTAACAGATTGTTTTGGCTTTACAGCAGCTCTAGAATAAAGTTATTGGCCAGCTAAAGTTAGTTTTAGCTGGATATATAGCATACAATATATGGAGTCCAATGAATTGGAAATCACACACATTTACATTCAAATAAAGGCGTATTTCACTCCAAAAGAGTGTTTTATAGTTAGTTGTAAACCGCAGTGAGGTCAGCGTGAAAAACCCTGACGCACGTCCTCCTCCTCTAGGTACATCGATAAGTCTGCTGAGGAGCTGGATGAAGAGGTGGAGTACGATATAGACGAGGAAGACTACATCTGGCTGGACATCATGAACGACAGGCGTCGCACTGATGGGGTGGCGCCCATCCTTCAAGAAGTGTTCGAGTATTTGATGGACCGACTGGAGAAGGAGTCTTACTTTGAGAGCCACAACAAGGTGAGATTTACAGCAGTGCTTTAATGAAGCTTTACTGTCAAACACTCCACAAGCCTGAAAGGGGTCCTATAATGCCCTTCTCACAAGATGTAAAGTAAGTCTGATGTCCCCTGAGTGTGTATGTGAAGTTTTAGGTCAAAATACCCCACAGATATTTTTTGTAAAGCATGTTGAAATTGTCACTTTTTGAGGGTGAGCAAAAACACACCCTTTTTTTGTGTGTCCCTTTAAATGCTAATGAGCTGCTGCTCCCGGCACAGGGACTCTAAGTCACTAACTTGTGCTTTTTCGGATATTACCTTTCAGGCAGTGTGTAATCCAGCTGTTTATTAATGTAAAAGCTCTGCAAAGTTTTAAAGTTCAAAGCACAGCTAAATGGAGTTATTGTCTCCTAAAAGAAATGATCTGAAAGGGGTCGTGAGTAATTCAGTCTCACTTCCTGTTGAACCTGCGTAGGTTTGTCACCTATTTGCATAATGCCAGCCTCTGGTCTTGATTGGCTGAACAGCATCTCTTAGCTCCGCCCTCAAACACTGTAGTTTATCTGAGACTGGAAGCAGCGGCGTCACGAGCCAACACGGGCCCTCATGCAGGATTATCAAGGCGGGCCCCCACTACTACAGCACATGATGACGCAATGTCCACGAGTAGGCTACTGTGAATAGGACAGCATAGGATCATAGAGACACAGCATATAAAGCCCTATACGCACGGGATCAGCATTACCTGGTGACCTCTAGTCATTTGTAATAATTGCGGAGGTCGTCTGTGATCTTAATCCTGTGCGAATCGGCCGTGTCTGTGATTTGTAAAGTAAAAATCCCCCTGCAAATGACCTGCCATATTTCTCCGCACACGAGGTGCTGTGGTAATATCAGTCCCATGCGAATCGGCATCTCTGTGATTTGGCGGGTCGTTTATAATGTTTTCAAGGTTTTTGTTTCATGCGCGCCTTTTTATCCATCTTTCGTGAAGAGTGGAGGCGCTGGAGTGTTTTGATAGTATTTTGGGCGCTGGGTCATATCGTTATACAGCAACTACACAATTTGCAGAAATGTAAAGCTGAAAACCATCAGAAGAGCAAAAACAAAAGCATGATTAGATGGAGATGAATGAGGTGTATATCAGCATGCGGTAAGAGCATTCTTCTGTTTATGATATATCATACAGCTACACCTATAATAACGGCAAGACATTTCCAAGCAACAGCCTATTGACGTCATAACCGGGAGATTAATCAGTAAATTCGAGTAAAATCACAGGCTTCGGTTATCCTGTGCGAATGCGCCACACGACATTCAGATGTGGGGGGGTAATTTCTAAATCACACGTGGTCCCCGTATAGTACTAATCACGTGCGAATAGGGCTTTAGAGATAAGATGATTGACAACATCAGGAGTAGCCTACACGCACCACAAAAAAAAAACACTGGTGAATGCACACCGTAACACATGAATGCGCACCGTAACATGAATGCGCACCGTAACACACCGTAACACTTGAATGCGCACCGTAACACACCGTAACACATGAATGCGCACCGTAACACATGAATGCGCACCGTAACACTTGAATGCGCACCGTAACACATGAATGCGCACCGTAACACTTGAATGCGCACCGTAACACATGAATGCGCACCGTAACACTTGAATGCGCACCGTAACACACCGTAACACTTGAATGCGCACCGTAACACTTGAATGCGCACCGTAACACTTGAATGCGCACCGTAACACTTGAATGCGCACCGTAACACATGAATGCGCACCGTAACACTTCAATGCGCACCGTAACACACCGTAACACTTGAATGCGCACCGTAACACTTGAATGCGCACCGTAACACTTGAATGCGCACCGTAACACATTAATGCGCACCGTAACACTTGAATGCGCACCGTAACACATGAATGCGCACGGTAACACGCGCACCCGTAACACTTGAATGCGCACCGTAACACATGAATGCGCACGGTAACACACCGTAACACTTGAATGCGCACTGTAACACACCGTAACACTTGAATGCGCACCGTAACACTTGAATGCGCACCGTAACACATTAATGCGCACCGTAACACTTGAATGCGCACCGTAACACATGAATGCGCACGGTCTCTTCAGGTGCTTCACTCTCTTGCTCCAGCTCGATCTCCCCCTCATGTGCTCTCTTTTTAAAGAAGCTTCCTATTTTTGATAATTTACTCAATTTCTCAAATTCCTCTTTTCATTCTTGCTTTTGAAAGCCACTTTTGTGTTTGTAATTTGACGACGACTCCATATATCGATATTGCCTGTCTCAAGTTCAATACGCATGCTCACTTAGCGACCCGGGGATTCCCCAGAGTTTGGTTCGTGTTGTTCGTGACGAGAAGACAGTTTTCTGCTGACAAATCAAATCCACTGATGAGATTGATATGGTAAAACCCACGCCATCGCCACTGTTCGTATCACTGTGATCAAGAGCTGAGATTCAGATATGATAATGAGCGTTTGCTTTCTGACCAATCACAGCAGAGCAGCTCTCAGAGAGGCGGGGTTTAGAGAGACTCAATCCTTGATCGAAACGTTTCAGACAGTAGCCGCGTTTCCATTAACCTTCAAATTGAAATTGAGAATTGAAAAGACGCCCAATGGAAACACGTCAATTTCGCGAAAACTCCAATATATCGCAAAAAAGTTTTTATGCTCGCATGAGGTGATTTTACAGGCAATTCGAAAAAGGAATATTTTGCAAAACTGGATGGCTAATGCATTAGCTGCGATATATGTAAACCTACTAACATCTGTTGCCATTATTATTGGAATGACTTATCGCGAGAGGAAAAAATTACGTTTTAGGTGCATAACATCGGTTAATGGAAACGCCGTCAGTTCACAATCGTTTTTATCGATATTTAAAAGAAACAAAAAATGGCTTTGACCTTGGATGCATGTAAACCTATTGTAAGAAGTTCAAAAACTAAATTATGAAGCTTTAAAATAGCATAATGGGGCACTTTAAGGTTGAGCATGTGTTGTCCACCAGCGTTTGAATGGTTCCTCACATCATGTGTGTTGAGGAGAGCGTGCTGCTTCTTTACTCTATGCTTCTTTACTTTAAGTCATCAGATGAACAATTTTTTTTACCAGAAAACAGCTGAAAAACCCACAAACACACACTGAAAGAGGAACTTGAGCCACACTAACGGACCAGAAGATCAGTGTTTTTAACAACATCTTAACAATAACAGGGCTGCCAACTTTTAAGTTAAGCTTGGAGTGAGAATTTTAATTTTGGAAGGGTTTTGACTGGATGCAAGTTTTTTTTTTTTTTTTTTTTTTACATCACAATAAATGTATTGTGATTGTCAAAACATTTGATAAATAAACATAATTTTACTAGGTTTTGTGATAACATGTACAATGTTTTATTGTACAATGTTAATTATTGCTTGACACAAATTTCACGATTTCAATTCAATACTTGTGATTTGATTCCAATCTTGATTCAAAATCGATTCATTTGGATACATATTAGGTAGGCTACAGTAGATACATGTACATTTTTCTCAAGAAAAAAAAAATACTCACCTAAAGCTACACAGAGAGCACTGTCAGCTTGTATTATTATTAAAGGTTAAAAATAACAACTCTAAAATTAAATATAATGCGGTTTTTATTATAATAAAAATGTTCTAATTTGTTAATGAAATAAGTAAAAATACAATATATGTAATATAGTGCACATATTTAGCAAAATACTTCTCAGCTAATTTTTCTAGCCGACTAACGTGCTCTATTATGGTCTTTACATTTCTGAGGTAATTGTAACGTTATGTGCCATTGTTCTCCAGCTGTTTTATTGAAGAAGAAAAATACCGTGGTTGAAGAACACTGATTGATCGATAGTATGTATGATTTCGGTAAGTTGTACTGTTTCTTTCAACATACCCATTGTTCATTCGTGTTTATATATAGATGATCGGTTCACGTGCCGCTTGAACTGAGGCGCCAAAACGATCCGCCACGTCACATTTACAAGCGCCAAAACGGCATTTATTGTTCGAATTTCGTAATAAAATTAACAGAATCTAAGAGCTGAGAATGTGTTTCATATGGAAAGTGACCTGCTCTGTCCAGTCTGTGGAAAGTGGGTGTGTGGCGTGCGAGTGTGTGAAGAGTGTCGATTGCGTGAGTCTCGCGCTGAATGCCTGTGGCAGCCCTGCAATAACACCCTAGCATAGTGAAGGCAAGTTCTGCACACTAGTTTAAATGGACAAGAATAGGATAATGTTAAATTATTTTTTAAACTGGAAGCTGTCTAAAAGAGCTTTGTTTTATGCGTATTTAAAAGGGCAGATTAAACTTTTATTTCTTACTATCAAAATTCATAATGACAGTATTTTTTTGTGGCATACACAAAAAGAAAAAGCTAAAAAGTCGGTTTGGGCAATGTTGAGATCATGATTTCTTAACACAATTGCTAATATTGACAAATATCATTGTTAGGTTTGGGTGATATGACCATGTGATTTTTTTTTTCCTGATAATGATATACATCATAACATAGGTCAGGGGTTTTCCTGGGTCAGACATGCATTTCGGTGGGGGCTGACGCACACAGTGCCCAGTGCTGACAATTAATCCAAGACCAACGCAAAGAAACAGTTTGTAATAAATCTCATTTTATAAAATAAGGCATATTTCATAAAATAATCATTGTCTGGACAAAGAAGAAACTTTTTGGACCTGCAACATTTTTTTGTGATCTGTCCTGTGTCTGTGCTATTTTTCCCCAGAAGTTATGACTGATAAAAATGTATTTGTATTCTTTAAAACTAAAGTTGCGACTAAACCTACCCATCTCACACACACACGCACACACACACACACACACACACACACACACACACACACACACACACACACACACAGATGATTGTGATTGCTTATGCTCTCTCTCTCTCCTGCAGGGCGACCCCAGCTCTCTGATCGATGAGGACGCTGTGTGCTGCATCTGCAACGACGGCGAGTGTCAGAACAGCAACGTGATCCTGTTCTGTGACATGTGTAACCTGGCGGTGCACCAGGAGTGTTACGGCGTGCCCTACATCCCCGAGGGCCAGTGGCTGTGCCGGCGCTGCCTGCAGTCGCCCTCGCGAGCCGTCGACTGCGCACTCTGCCCTAACAAGGGCGGCGCCTTCAAGCAGACCGACGACGCGCGCTGGGCTCATGTGGTGTGTGCGCTCTGGATCCCGGAGGTGAGACACTCTCTCACACACACACACACACACACACACACACACACACACACACACACACTTACTTCAAGCAGACCGACGACGCGCGCTGGGCTCATGTGGTGTGTGCGCTCTGGATCCCGGAGGTGAGACACTCTCTCACACACACACACACACACACACACACACTTACTTCAAGCAGACCGACGACGCGCGCTGGGCTCATGTGGTGTGTGCGCTCTGGATCCCGGAGGTGAGACACTCTCTCTCACACACACACACACACACACACACACACACACACACACACACACACACACACACACACACACACACACACTAAGGTGAGCCTTTCAGTGCTTATATCGCCAACAATATCGGTATGTGACCCTGGACCTCAAAATGAGTCACAAGGGTTACTTTTTTTTTTTTAAATTGAGATTTATACATAATCTGAAAGCTGAATAAATATTTGGTCGAGATACAACTATTGGAAAATCTATTGCCTTTCAGTGCATATATCGGTCACAATATCGGTATCGGCCGATATATGTTCATTTTTAATGTCATCATTAAATGCATAAAAATTTACTTTGTCCAATACATTAAAGCCAATAAATAATGGAGTATTTTCTTCAGCTGAGACACTTCAGATGCCACTGTTCAACATGATGGTTTTGAATTTCTTAAATATGATTGGTCTCACTTCAAAAAAAGGAAAATACAGTCAGTGCAGCATGTGCAGCGCAAGTCTGTCATATCGGCTACATAAAATTATCATGAGAACATCATTATTGTGTGCTTGACATGGATTTAATGGTGAGATTTTTGTTTTTGTAATCAGGCTCTCAAAAATATGGATTTAGTTTTTATCGGCGAATATATTGCTTATTTCAGTGTTTGCACTTGTTTTGCATCGTGACACATTCAAGGATTATTTCCCTCACACAATTTCCCGCTTTCCTTCCAGGTGTGTTTTGCTAATACGGTGTTCCTGGAGCCCATCGACAGCATCGAGCACATCCCTCCTGCGCGCTGGAAGCTAACATGCTACATCTGCAAACAGCGCGGCTCCGGCGCCTGCATCCAGTGCCACAAAGCGAACTGCTACACCGCCTTCCACGTGACCTGCGCTCAACAGGCCGGCCTCTACATGAAGATGGAGCCGGTGCGCGAGACCGGCGCCAACGGGACGTCCTTTAGCGTGCGCAAAACGGCGTACTGTGACATTCACACACCGCCAGGATCTGCCCGGCCGCTGGCAGGCGTGGGCGGGGCCAGCACATGTGTGGGCGGGGCCAGCGCAGGCTCCTCCCCCAGCGAGGGCGAGGCCGAGGAAGAGGAGGATGAGGCGGGCGGAGAGGAAGATGGGAAGGGATGGAGCTCGGAGCGAGCGAAGAGAGCTAAAGCTAAATCACGACTGAAGATGAAGAGGGCCAGAAAGATCCTGGCGGAGAGGAGAGCGGCCGCACCCGTGGTGTCGGTGCCGTGTATTCCTCCACACAAGTACGCAGGATGTTTGCTTTTTATAAAACAATCATTTATTCATAAATCATTTTTGTGAGTTGTTGACCGAGAGGGTTTGGTATCTGTTGAATTTTAATGATTACGATTCTGCTTATCGATTCCTAATTTAGATTCCAATAAGGTAAAAAAAAAAAAAGAAGGTAGATATCATTCACATTTAGTCTTAATGCAAAACATTTAATTATAGCTGAATATCATGAACTGAAATCAACAGGCTAAAGAACACTTACGCCAGGAACGTTTACCTGTGGTTTATAGATACTATAGAAAACAACTAGGCTAGCCTAACTAAAATAAATTTCAAGCATTATTAAAGACAAGTAAACACGGAAGTGCTGGAGCTCGGAGAGCGGCCTCTAGAGGCCAAACAAACCCATCACTGACGCTTTGTGCTGTTTGTTTTGACAAAACCGATCAATCGGTCGACCTCTTTCTAGAGCACTGGCGTGTAGTTGAGTGTTGTGTCTCCTGGTTTAGGTTGAGTAAGATCACCAGTAACCTGACGGTGCAGAGGAAGAGTCAGTTCATGCAGAGACTGCACAGCTACTGGACGCTGAAGAGGCAGAGTCGTAACGGTGTTCCTCTCCTGCGGCGTCTGCAGACACACCTGCAGTCCCAGCGCAACGCCGAGCCGCTCACACCCACGGTCAGTGCACGCAGCCTCCACGCCTACAGAGACCGTTCAATTGTATCACAAAAATAAGTAACTTGAAAAAGTAAAAAAAAAGTAACTTGTATCAAGTTACCAGCCTTGAAATGGCTGGTAACTTGAATTATATACATGCGAACTTTTAAAAAGCACAGCGGCTTTGTGGTTTACCGGGGAAACCGCCACACATGCGGGTAAAATCAACTGTGTCGAGTAACGCTGTCAAATCATGAGCCAATTTGGCGTGTTTATTATGTTTACACACTTTTCTGGGGAAGTTTGTGTAAGACAAATCTGCAGATTTAGCACAAATACTGAACTCGTGAGTCATCATGATATATTAAATACAGCACATTGCGCAGAATCTGCTCATATATGGCTCACTTGAACATTCGTCACTACGGAACAAAAAATGACGCGCTTGTTCACTTGCATTGAAGCAATAGCGAATGTTAAAAAGCATTTGGTTATCAGAAAAGATTTTGTTATTTTCCAACCTTCTAAATTTGGGATGTTCTTTGTACTGTATTGATCTGTCCACCTAAAACACATTTTTTAGATGAGGATGAAAGAGGAGGAGATGCTGGATGACAGGATTTAGTTTGAATAAAAAATGAATGTATGAAATCCCAATTTTGTAACCTATATACAGTATAAGCTGTGACGTAGTTAATCTGTTTCATTTCTCTTTTTTTGTCTAGTAGAATTTCTGAATGGCTGGTAACTTGAAAATGTATTAGCCGAATTGGCCGATGAGTGAAAAAAGTTAATTTGAAACCCTGGTAACCGCCATATTTCTGCTGTTCATTCAGTTAGTGGATCGACTAGAAGCTCATGTGAAACTGAAATGTGAGGTTTATCATTAGGCAAAACTTTTTGCTTTTGTCAAAACCTGTCATTTGAACTGTAAAGTTGTTTAAATCGTCATATTATGATTTGGATGTTGCCATAGACGTTGCTCCACCCCACCCAAACGGTATGAGGTTTTATTTGTGCAGGTCTTAAAAAGCTTGGATACATGACCATGTTGGTCCGTTGTGGAGAAACACAAGGATGACATTGTGTGTGTGTGTGTGTGTGTGTGTGTGTGTGTCCTCGCAGAGGGACGGGGAGGAGAAGCACTCGGTGTTGAAGGAGCAGCTGAAAGCGTGGCAGAGACTCCGGCACGACCTGGAGCGAGCGCGACTGCTGGTGGAGCTCATCCGCAAGAGAGAGAAGCTCAAGAGAGAGACTGTGAGACTCCAACTCTCTCATCTGTACAGCACTGCCAGAAACAGAGAAAGAATAGGGTTTAATCGTACACTGTTAAAAAATATGGGCGTAGAGTCCGTGATGTCACCCATAGGTTTCAGAAGAGCATTTTTGAAGCCCAAAGTGATAACCGAAAATGTGCAGCGAGGCAGATTACAAACACTAGTAGTGACCTCATCGGCAGTCCACCTGTCACTCAAGTGGCCACGCCCTTAATTATGCAGAACTTTAAAGGAACACTCCACTTTTTTGGGAAATAGGAGTTAAATCCATTCAGCCGATCTCCGGGTCTGGCGGTAGCACTTTTAGCATAGCTTAGCATAGATCATTGAGTCTGATTAGACCGTTAGCATCTATCTCAAAAAAATTACCAAAGAGTTTAGATATTTTTCCTATTTACAACTTGACTCTTTTGTAGTTACATCGTGAATTAAGACAGACAAAAAATTAAAAGTTGCGATTTTCTTGGCCAATATGGCTGGGAACTATACTCTCATTCCTGCGTAATAATCAAGGGACTTTGCTGCCGTACCATGGGTGAGCAGGCGCAGTGATATTACGCAGCGCCTGAAACTTTGTGCCGGTCACACTGGAAGTTATATAGCTGGGGACTATTTTCAGGCGCTGCGTAATATCATTGCGATTCCATTATCATTTTTAATATCATTTTTTTTTATAGATATGCTAACGGTCTAATCAGATTCAATGATCTATGCTAAGCTATGCTAAAAGTGCTACCGCCAGACCCGGAGATCGGCTGAATGGATTAAAAAAACGGTAAAACTCAACTGTTTAACTCTAGGGGAGCTGGAAAATAAGCCCATTTCCCCAAAAAGTGGAGTGTTCCTTTAAGGCTTCATATAATTTAAATGGATTAGTTATAAAAAACTGTCACCCCCTCAGTTTTCATGATGGGCAAATTTAGCTTTATAGACCAAAAACACTTTTTGCTCCAGGCTGTAAACATATATTTTTTTCTGCTGTAAAGTTAGGGCATTTTGTCCAGTCGATGAACTGCAGTTTAAGTCACTTTAGTGTTGGATTCAAGAGAGAGACAGGAAGACACTTTAGAAACATGCTCTGATCAACCTCAAGCACTTCAGTTTTCTGCAAAATTAAGCATGAAATCAAAATTGACCCTTAAAGTTAAAATATATTTGATGCAACCGTTCTTGTGTGGAACACCCAGTTTTTTCATCATCCAATCAATTCTCAGTGGATGAAATTAAGGCCTGCCCTGCATTTTAACATCCTGGAACAAGAACAAACGTGGGCGGGGCTTGAGTGTGTCTGTAGGGAATTGATTGGATGGTGGTGGTCTGCTATTGGCTGATCTCCTGTGAGTGACAGGTTATAGCCCCGCCCTCTTCATCAGAGAAGAGAAGAGATGCTGCAAGAGGAAGTTATTCTGATTCAAGATTATTAAAACAATAATGATGTGCACCGATAAATCATTTAAAATAAACACTGCCAGATTATTTTAATATAATTGAGATACTATTAATGTTTTATGAATATTTTGAATTAGTTTGTATTGTTATAATTAAGTTTTGGAAGTGTTTTTTAATTGTCTATAGATTTTTTTATTCATTTTTATTTCTTTTTCAGTTTTAGTATTATTAGGGTATTTCATTAACTATGATAACCTTGACTTCAATAAGAATTGTCAATTTTGATTTCATGTTAACTTTAAAGTTAGCCATTGACCAGTGAGGGACGACATTGATACTTAAACTTGAAGCGCATGCTACTATGTTTAGCCTCAGACCAGTTTGAAGTGTGTTTAGCCTCAGTCCAGTATGAAGTGTGTAATGTTGTGTGTGTGTGCTCAGCTCAAGGTGCAGGAGTTGGCGTTAGAGATGCAGTTGACTCCGTTCCTGGTGTTGTTGCGCAGCACTCTAGAACAACTGCAGGAGAGAGACTCCAGTAACTTCTTCACTGAGCCTGTGCCTTTGAGTGAGGTAAACACACACACACACACACACACACACACACACGAACTCTCACTCTAGGGCTGGGCGATTTTTACTAAATTATTTCACATCCTGCCCAATGATATCCTAAAAACAATGTTGATATTGAAGGATATGGAAACAAATATAGTGAATGTAATTCTAAAAGGTGGTTAAAAATCCCATTACATTCTAACATTACAATCTAAAAACAAAAATAATGCTTTTGTTTTTAAATTGACTAAAGTCTAAAATTAAAATAAAAACAAAAGCACAAACTAATTATATTAGCCTGCACGTGATTACCCCATTATAATGGTCACTTAAAATGAATACTTGTAGGTTTAAAATTCCACATATGGCACATTTATTGTCTCCAACAACAAATATTTTAGCAATACGTATATTTTAGTCAGAATTATTGTGCTACTATTAGTCAGAATTATTGTGCTACTATTCTATCGTGCTCCGTAGCGCTCGTTCACAGAAGCTTGAATTTTAGCGCAGATTCACTTGCAGAAGCTCGTCCTCTCCTGACAGTGAAATACACATACCGTAAAACTTCAAATAATAGCCGAGTCCCAAATAGATGCCTGTCTCTTTTACACGCCTGGTGTGGCGACAGATTTGGAAAAATAAAGGCCGGTCTCAAATAGAGGCCTGGTCTTTTTTTTAGTTTCGGGTGTATTTAATCTTCTAAAACCCATCAAATCGTCTGTTTAAGCCAGTTGTGTGGTGCCGATTGCGCACGCAAGAGAGCCCTGTGCACGCGAGGCAGAGTTAGCGGAGGCGGCAGAGAGTTAGCGGAGGCGGCAGAGAGTTAGCGGAGGCGGCAGAGAGTTAGCGGAGGCGGCAGAGAGTTAGCGGAGGCGGCAGAGAGTTAGCGGAGGCGGCAGAGAGTTAGCGGAGGCGGCAGAGAGTTAGCGGAGGCGGCAGAGAGTTAGCGGAGCGCAGAGTAGCGCGCAGAGAGTTAGCGGCCGTCGGCGGGAGAGGAGAGCGACGAGGAGGAATTCGCCAATGAACTTGTAGTTGAGGATCGCGGTGACGATGACAGTAATGAATAGGGTCATTTTGTATCACATGACTGCAGTTGTTTTACAGGGTAGCCTTCATTCTGTCTTGTTGATGTGTTTCGGCCAACAAGTTCAAAGGCTCGATGGATATTACCGGTAATGTGCCACGTCTATGACAACTCGAGGTATTATGATATTCTCAATTCATTCAGTTAACGGACGGTCTGAGGTAAAGTGTTCAGACTGCAGACTTAGCAACGATTGTATTTAATTTTACAGCACAATCATAACATTGTACAGAAAGACAGTGCGCGTCCGGTGTACGATACCTCGAGCTGTCCTAGATGCGGCGCGGCGCTTCTCGTCCGGTGTGCGATACCTCGAGCTGACCTAGATGCGGCGCTGCGCTTCTCGTCCGGTGTGCGATACCTCGAGCTGTCCTAGATGCGGCGCTGCGCTTCTCGTCCGGTGTGCGATACCTCGAGCTGTCCTAGATGCGGCGCTGCGCTTCTCGTCCGGTGTGTGCGATACCTCGAGCTGTCCTAGATGCGGCGCTGCGCTTCTCGTCCGGTGTGCGATACCTCGAGCTGACCTAGATGCGGCGCTGCGCTTCTCGTCCGGTGTGCGATACCTCGAGCTGTCCTAGATGCGGCGCTGCGCTTCTCGTCCGGTGTGCGATACCTCGAGCTGTCCTAGATGCGGCGCTGCGCTTCTCGTCCGGTGTGCGATACCTCGAGCTGACCTAGATGCGGCGCTGCGCTTCTCGTCCGGTGTGCGATACCTCGAGCTGTCCTAGATGCGGCGCTGCGCTTCTCGTCCGGTGTGCGATACCTCGAGCTGTCCTAGATGCGGCGCTGCGCTTCTCGTCCGGTGTGCGCGATACCTCGAGCTGTCCGGCGCTGCGCTTCTCGTCCGGTGTGCGATACCTCGAGCTGTCCTAGATGCGGCGCTGCGCTTCTCGTCCGGTGTGCGATACCTCGAGCTGTCCTAGATGCGGCGCTGCGCTTCTCGTCCGGTGTGCGATACCTCGAGCTGACCTAGATGCGGCGCTGCGCTTCTCGTCCGGTGTGCGATACCTCGAGCTGTCCTAGATGCGGCGCTGCGCTTCTCGTCCGGTGTGCGATACCTCGAGCTGTCCTAGATGCGGCGCTGCGCTTCTCGTCCGGTGTGCGCGATACCTCGAGCTGTCCGGCGCTGCGCTTCTCGTCCGGTGTGCGATACCTCGAGCTGTCCTAGATGCGGCGCTGCGCTTCTCGTCCGGTGTGCGATACCTCGAGCTGACCTAGATGCGGCGCTGCGCTTCTCGTCCGGTGTGTGCGATACCTCGAGCTGACCTAGATGCGGCGCTGCGCTTCTCGTCCGGTGTGCGATACCTCGAGCTGTCCTAGATGCGGCGCTGCGCTTCTCGTCCGGTGTGCGATACCTCGAGCTGTCCTAGATGCGGCGCTGCGCTTCTCGTCCGGTGTGCGATACCTCGAGCTGTCCTAGATGCGGCGCTGCGCTTCTCGTCCGGTGTGCGATACCTCGAGCTGTCCTAGATGCGGCGCTGCGCTTCTCGTCCGGTGTGCGATACCTCGAGCTGTCCTAGATGCGGCGCTGCGCTTCTCGTCCGGTGTGCGATACCTCGAGCTGACCTAGATGCGGCGCTGCGCTTCTCGTCCGGTGTGCGATACCTCGAGCTGTCCTAGATGCGGCGCTGCGCTTCTCGTCCGGTGTGCGATACCTCGAGCTGTCCTAGATGCGGCGCTGCGCTTCTCGTCCGGTGTGCGATACCTCGAGCTGACCTAGATGCGGCGCTGCGCTTCTCGTCCGGTGTGCGATACCTCGAGCTGTCCTAGATGCGGCGCTGCGCTTCTCGTCCGGTGTGCGATACCTCGAGCTGTCCTAGATGCGGCGCTGTGCTTCTCGTCCGGTGTGCGATACCTCGAGCTGACCTAGATGCGGCGCTGCGCTTCTCGACCGGTGTGTGCGATACCTCGAGCTGTCCTAGATGCGGCGCTGCGCTTCTCGTCCGGTGTGTGCGATACCTCGAGCTGACCTAGATGCGGCGCTGCGCTTCTCGTCCGGTGTGCGATACCTCGAGCTGTCCTAGATGCGGCGCTGCGCTTCTCGTCCGGTGTGCGATACCTCGAGCTGTCCTAGATGCGGCGCTGCGCTTCTCGTCCGGTGTGCGATACCTCGAGCTGTCCTAGATGCGGCGCTGCGCTTCTCGTCCGGTGTGCGCGATACCTCGAGCTGTCCGGCGCTGCGCTTCTCGTCCGGTGTGCGATACCTCGAGCTGTCCTAGATGCGGCGCTGCGCTTCTCGTCCGGTGTGCGATACCTCGAGCTGACCTAGATGCGGCGCTGCGCTTCTCGTCCGGTGTGTGCGATACCTCGAGCTGACCTAGATGCGGCGCTGCGCTTCTCGTCCGGTGTGCGATACCTCGAGCTGTCCTAGATGCGGCGCTGCGCTTCTCGTCCGGTGTGCGATACCTCGAGCTGTCCTAGATGCGGCGCTGCGCTTCTCGTCCGGTGTGCGATACCTCGAGCTGTCCTAGATGCGGCGCTGCGCTTCTCGTCCGGTGTTCGCGATACCTCGAGCTGTCCGGCGCTGCGCTTCTCGTCCGGTGTGCGATACCTCGAGCTGTCCTAGATGCGGCGCTGCGCTTCTCGTCCGGTGTGCGATACCTCGAGCTGTCCTAGATGCGGCGCTGCGCTTCTCGTCCGGTGTGCGATACCTCGAGCTGTCCTAGATGCGGCGCTGCGCTTCTCGTCCGGTGTGCGATACCTCGAGCTGTCCTAGATGCGGCGCTGCGCTTCTCGTCCGGTGTGCGATACCACGAGCTGACCTAGATGCGGCGCTGCGCTTCTCGTCCGGTGTGCGATACCTCGAGCTGTCCTAGATGCGGCGCTGCGCTTCTCGTCCGGTGTGCGATACCTCGAGCTGTCCTAGATGCGGCGCTGCGCTTCTCGTCCGGTGTGCGATACCTCGAGCTGTCCTAGATGCGGCGCTGCGCTTCTCGTCCGGTGTGCGATACCTCGAGCTGACCTAGATGCGGCGCTGCGCTTCTCGTCCGGTGTGCGATACCTCGAGCTGTCCTAGATGCGGCGCTGTGCTTCTCGTCCGGTGTGCGATACCTCGAGCTGTCCTAGATGCGGCGCTGCGCTTCTCGTCCGGTGTGTGCGATACCTCGAGCTGTCCTAGATGCGGCGCTGCGCTTCTCGTCCGGTGTGTGCGATACCTCGAGCTGTCCTAGATGCGGCGCTGCGCTTCTCGTCCGGTGTGCGATACCTCGAGCTGTCCTAGATGCGGCGCTGCGCTTCTCGTCCGGTGTGCGATACCTCGAGCTGTCCTAGATGCGGCGCTGCGCTTCTCGTCCGGTGTGCGATACCTCGAGCTGTCCTAGATGCGGCGCTGCGCTTCTCGTCCGGTGTGTGCGATACCTCGAGCTGTCCTAGATGCGGCGCTGCGCTTCTCGTACGGTGTGCGATACCTCGAGCTGTCCTAGATGTGGCGCTGCGCTTTAGGTAATCTTATCTGGGCGAAAGAACTTTCTCTGTATGTCTTGGGGAATCTGTGTCTTCCACTGCATCTCTTGCATGTGGAGTCCCTCAGGGTTCCATTCTTGGACCCATTTTATTTTCATTATACACAGTGAGGAAAATAAGTATTTGAACACCCTGCTATTTTGCAAGTTCTCCCACTTAGAAATCATGGAGGGGTCTGAAATTGTCATCGTAGGTGCATGTCCACTGTGAGAGACATAATCTAAAAACAAATATCCAGAAATCACAAAATATGATTTTTTAAACTATTTACGTGTATGATCCAGCTGCAAATAAGTATTTGAACACCTGTCTATCAGCTAGAATTCTGACCCTCAAAGACCTGTTAGTCTGCCTTTAAAATGTCCACCTCCACTCCATTTATTATCCTAAATTAGATGCACCTGTTTGAGGTCGTTAGCTGCATAAAGACACCTGTCCACCCCATACAATCAGTAAGAATCCAACTACTAACATAGCCAAGACCAAAGAGCTGTCCAAAGACACTAGAGACAAAACTGTACACCTCCACAAGGCGGGAAAGGGCTACAGGGAAATTGCCAAGAAGCTTGGTGAAAAAAGGTCCACTGTTGGAGCAATCATTAGAAAATGGAAGAAGCTAAACATGACTGTCAATCTCCCTCGGACCTGGGGCTCCATGCAAGATCTCACCTCGTGGGGTCTCAATGATCCTAAGGAAGGTGAGAAATCAGCCCAGAACTACACGGGAGGAGCTGGTCAATGACCTGAAAAGAGCTGGGACCACCGTTTCCAAGGTTACTGTTGGTAATACACTAAGACGTCATGGTTTGAAATCATGCATGGCACGGAAGGTTCCCCTGCTTAAACCAGCACACGTCAAGGCCCGTCTTAAGTTTGCCAATGACCATTTGGATGATCCAGAGGAGTCATGGGAGAAAGTCATGTGGTCAGATGAGACCGAAATAGAACTTTTTGGTCATAATTCCACTCGCCGTGTTTGAAGGAAGAAGAATGAGGAGCACCATCCCAAGAACACCATCCCTACTGTGGAGCATGGGGGTGGTAGCATCATGCTTTGGGGGTGTTTTTCTGCACATGGGACATTGCGAGATTTTGGGGAGCAACCCTCCTTCCCTCAGTTAGAGCATTGAAGATGGGTCGAGGCTGGGTCTTCCAACATGACAATGTTGGGCGACGCACACAGCCAGGATAACCAGGGAGTGGCTCTGTTAGAAGCATATCAAGGTTCTGGCGTGGCCTAGCCAGTCTCCAGACCTAAACCCAATAGAGAATCTTTGGAGGGAGCTCAAACTCCGTGTTTCTCAGCGACAGCCCAGAAACCTGGCTGATGTAGAGAAGATCTGTGTGGAGGAGTGGGCCAGAACCCCTCCTGCAGTGTGTGCAAACCTGGAGAAAAACTACAGGAAACGCTTGACCTCTGTAATTGCAAACAAAGGCTACTGTACCAAATATTAACATTGATTTTCTCAGGTGTTCAAATACTTATTTGCAGCTGTATCATACAAATAAATAGTTAAAAAATCTTTTAAAAAATTTGTTTTTAGATTATGTCTCTCACAGTGGACATGCACCTACGATGACAATTTCAGACCCCTCCATGATTTCTAAGTGGGAGAACTTGCAAAATAGCAGAGTGTTCAAATACTTATTTTCCTCACTGTATATTACCTTTAGGGTCCATTTTTAGGAAACATGGCATCTCGTTTCACTGTTATGCAGATGATTCGCAACTCTATCTGCCTTTGAAACGAAACAATGCAAACTCTATAGCACCTTTATGGGATGTCTTAAGGATATTAAAGCCTGGATGGCCTCCAATTTCTTAAAGTTCAATGAAGATAAAACTGAAATCATTTTGTTTCGATCTGGCGGTACCATTAATACCCCTGATGTAGATCTTGGCGACTTAAGGTCATATGTGAAGCCCGTTGTAAAAAACCTAGGTGTTTTAACTGACGGTGACTTTAAACTAGATAAACAGATTAATTTGGTACTTAAATCATGTTTTTATCAGTTAAGGCAATTATCTTTTACTGATTTTGAGGTCATCCACGTTTTTATATCATCCCGCCTGGACTCTTGTAATAGTCTTTATGTAGGCATTGATGAGGCATCTCTAACACATTTGCAGAGGGTACAAAATGCGGCTGCACGTCTATTAACAATGACACGCAAACAGGATCACATTACACCTGCATTAGCTTACCTCCACTGGTTGCCAGTTCGTTTTAGAATTGATTTTAAGATTTTACTCTTTGTTTTTAAATCATTTAATAATACTGCTCCAAAATACCTCTCAGATCTATTACAGCCATATGTCCCATCCAGAGCACTTAGGTCTGCTGGGCAACTGCTTTTGGGTTCTCCCAATGCAAGATTAAGAGCAGGGGTGATCGTGCCTTTGCAGTGCTGGCCCCGAAACTTTGGAATAATTTACCTTTGTACATTAGGCAGGCACCTTCACTTGCAGTTTTTAAATTACATATTTGTACAGTACTGCATATAACACAGTATGAGAGTTACTTGTTACTTGTTGTTTTTTTTTGCTTTGTTGTGTGTTATCTTTATGTACCGCACTTTGGTAAACACCTGTTGTTGTAAAAAGGTGCTCTATAAATAAACTTTGATTTGATGTACTTTCACTGCCGCAGCTCACACTGTGTCCTCTGCTGTTTTCCAGATGTGCTCGTATGAAAAACAAACTAGATATACTGCCCAGCCCTAACACACACACACACACACACACTCTCTCACATTCACTCACTACACACTCTCAAACACACTCACTCACTCGTTTAAGTGTTACCTAATGTGAAGCCGTTTTTGCACTTATAGCAGAATTAGGATCCATTATGTAGTTCCCTGAATGCTTTAAACACAACCGTGTGTCTGTGTGTGTGTGTGTGTGTGTGTGTGTGTGTGTGTGTTCTCCAGGTCCCAGATTACCTGGACCACATCGAGCGTCCGATGGATTTCCAGACCATGTGGAAGTGTGTAGAGTCGCACCGCTATCTCAGCTTTGAAGCTTTTGAGTCGGACTTTCTGTTGATCGTCAACAACTGTTTAAAGTATAACGCCAAAGACACGGTTTTCTACCGCGCAGCGCTGCGACTGCGAGAAGCCGGCGGCTCCGTCTTACGGCAGGCGCGCAGACATGCAGAGAGAATCGGCCTGGATTACGAGACGGGCCTTCATCTCCCTCGAGAACCGAGCCCGGATTCACCACACGAGCGAGAGAGAGACCGAGAGCGAGAGAGAGAGCGAGAAAGATCAGTGTCACTCATTTATGACGGTGAGTTGGCTTTCTCTCTTCTACATTTCATTTATTTCATATTTCTTACCTGAATACCGCTGTTAGACATACCTGAAAAACTTAAAGCCATGTTTATTTCATTTTAGGGCTGTGCAACGATTAATCGCATCCAAAATAAAAGTTTGTGTTTACATAATTTATGTGTGTGTACTTTCTGTGTTTAATTATTTTGTATATATAAATATACAAACATGGATGTATATATTTAAAGGGTAACTAAACCCCTGGTGGGGGGGGGCACCTGAGACGCTCTCTCTAGGCGAGGGCTGGTGAGCTCGTACCCTCTTACGTCACAGTACCACAACATCCAATAGGAAAATTGAAATGCAGTCGCCACCGTTCACCCTGAAGAGGGCAGCACTCAGACGTTTTTACACCATATATTGTAGAATTAAAACACTTTATACCCAAATGTCAAAATTGTCAAAAAATTGAATGAATGAACAGCCTTAATAAAGCCCCAGTCTTACAGATCATTATCTAAAAAAAGTTGTTTTAGGGTTTAGTTACCCTTTAAGAAATATTTGCATGTATAATCTGTATTTATATATTTATAAATAATTAATATTATTTCTCTAATTAATATTAATATTATTTCTTAATATTATATATTATATATATATATATATATATATATATATATTCTTTAATATGTACATGCATGTGTGTGTATATATACAAAATAATTATACACAGTACACACACATATATTATGTAAACACAAACTTTTATTTCGGATGCTATTAATCGTTTCACAGGCCTATCATTTTCATCTCTATTTATTTGTGCTATCGTTTATAATTTATTTGCTCTTTATTTCATTACTGACTGTTTACTTAAAAAAACATGTTTTTGAACTTTATATTAGCTAGACCAGTAGTCTTTGTTGTGGTATAAACACTCACTCATTCATTCATTCATTCACACACACACACACACACACACACACACACACACACACACACACACACACACACACACACACACACACACACACACACACACACACACTCACTCACTCACTCACTCACTCACACAAACACACACACTCACACACACACACTCGCTCACTCACTCTCACACACTCACTCACACACACACACTCACACACAAACACTCACTCACTCATTCACTCGCACACACTCACTCACTCACACACACACACACAAACACACACTCATTCACACACACACACACACACACACACACACACACACACACACACACACAGACCTTGTATATATCATGTAACAGTGATGTCCTTACACAGATTTCCTGCTGGAGGGTCGTGGGCGTTTGCCTCTGGAGGAGCAGCTGCAGATCCTGCAGGATCGTTACGATGAGGTGATGTCGGGCAAGCACAGCATCGGCCAGTCGCGGCAAGCCAAAGCCCTGAAGAAGGAGATGACGGTCCTGAAGCGCAAGCTGGCGCACCAGCGGGAGGGCATCTGCGGGCACGAGTCGGGTCTGTCTCTGGAGCGCGGGTCGGTCCTCACGCATCACTCCTCAGGAGGAGCCCGGCACGATGAAGGAGAAAGCAGCCACGACATCAGTGGGAAAGGTCAGAAAACACCTCAGATAATAATAATCCATTACATTTATTTAGTGCTTTTCTGGCCACTCAACGCACTTTACATGGAAGGGGGGGAATCTCCTCAACCACCACCACCGCGACGGCAGACATACTGCGCCAGAGCGCCCTCCACACACACACACACACACACACACACACACACACACACACACACACACACACCAGCTTACTGGTGGAGAGGAGACGGTGATGAAGCTAATCAGTATATGGGGAGGATTAGGAGGCCATGATGGACAGAGGCCAAGGGGCAGATGTGGCCAGGACACCGGGGTTACACCCCTACTCTTTTTCGAAGGACATCCTGGGATTAATAATGACCCCAGAGAGTCAGGACTTCAGTTTAACGTCTCAACCGAAGGACGGTGCTCTTTGACAGTATAGTGTCCCCATCACGACACTGGGGCATTAGGACTCACTCAGAGCTCAGGGTGAGCGCCCCCTGCTGGCCTCGCTAACACCTCTTCCAGCAGAAACCTCCCATCCAGACGCTGACCAGCCTCAGCCCTGCTCAGCTTCAGTGGGCCACCAGTTCTGGGATATGGCTGCTGGTTATCACTGTGGGGGCAATCAATTTTCTAATACTGAATAAGAAACAAACATGTACCAATTGTCTTTAAAGGTTATTTATTTTCTAGCAAGAAAAGGCCAGCCATCATACAGTCACATCCTTCATTCTTTATAGTTGTTCCTCCCCCAAGGTTGTTTTCCCGAGGCTAAATGAAGATGCATGTCAGCCATAAGTAACACATTGTTTAGATTTGTCTATTATATTAATCATATTATACCCTTGAATGGAGACTCTGTCTCGGTCATACATTTAGTCACAAATTTACTTTTGTCAGGTCATATACAAGGACATACACATACATATATTCACCAGGATATGTTTTGACACTACATTAATCTAATTTCCATCATATTTCTAAGATTCTATAAATATAATTAAAAGCCAACATGAAGAACATTTTACATTTCTTCCGCATCACTTATCACAGATAACACTTACACCCTGTTCTAAACCAGCCGCCTGTTTCACACACACTCGTTTGCAGTGCGTTTTTCCCGTACCCATGTTAACGGGGTCATCTTTTTGCTTTAAGCCCGCGGTAAAGCAAAGAAAACAGCACCTTACCTCAGCAAGGAGCCCGCTAATGGATGGCACTCGTCTCTTAGTGGCGGTGAAAAAACAAGGTCTTTATGATCACATAACATTTTAATGCAAAAGAAAAGGTATGAGAGTTGGCTGTTTGTTTTTTTTTTTTTCAATTGTAAGTTTTCATTTTAAATGTTTGCGATTTTAACATAAGTACATGTTTAAATGTTTTGCCAATTGCTTGAGCAACTTAATACATTTAAACAATTCATTCAATGCGTTACTTCTATATAGGTTTATATATTGTGTTTAAACGTGAATACGTCTATAAACAAGTGTATAGCTACTGTATACAAAGAGAATCGCAATGCGGACAATTTTTTTTTTTTATATATATCTAAAAGTTGGTGATAACTTTTGGATTTGAAGTAAAAATAGTGAATAAATGTGTTTGTGTATACAGCTGCGGATCAGTTGCGCACTGCAAACGCATCATGTGGAAGCACAATAGCGCCGCACACGAAGTGTGAAACAGGCGTGATACTCACAGAGAGACTCCGCCCACACGCTCTTCTGATTGGCTGGGATTTGTGATTGATTTGAATCAACTTTTTTCACTCACCGGCCAATTCAGCTACTAAATTTTCAAGTTGCCAGCCATTCAGAAATTCTACTAGCCAAAAAAAGAGAAATTAACCAGATTAACTACGTCACAGCATATATATATATATATATATATATAAATATACTCACACACACACGCTCTTGAAGCTCCGCCCTCCGCCCCAGCAGCTCATTTGCATTTAAATGGACACACACAAAAACAGTGCGTTTTTGCTCACCCTCAAAAAAAGACAATTTTAACATGCTATAAATAAATATCTGGGGTTTTTTTTTTTTTTTTTTTTTTAGCTTAACCCTCACATACACACTCTGGGGACATCAGACTTATTTCCCATTATAGGCCATTATAGGACCCCTTTAAATGATGTGATTGTTCTTTTTAAATGCACAAATGTCCCGTCTTCTCCTCGTCTCTGTAGATCTGAGCACGTCGTCTTCAGCTCTGGCTCCTGAGGTCGGCCGGCGCACATCTGTCCTCTTCTCCAAGAAGAACCCTAAAGCCTCCGGGCCTCCCAAGCGCCCGGGCCGACCCCCGAAGAACCGCGATCTCCTGCACGGGCCGGTGCTGAGCTCCAGTGCCATCGGCCCCCCGCAGCTTCCCTCGCTCCACCCGTCCCGCAAGAGACCCCACAGTCCCCAGTCCAGCTCCAGCTCGGAGACCGACAGCGAACACGACCACCTCATACTGGGTACGTGATGCGCACGCAGGAGCTCCTGACGGACAGCAAACAGCATTAATGATTGAAGCGTAGTGTTGAAAACCTTTTTCTTCTCAAGTGTAGGAAAACTCAGAAGCGCAGACCAGGAGACGTTGGGATATCTTTCAGCAAGATTCTTTATTGAGAAACGAGCTATAGGCAGCTGTAGTCCCAAACTAGTCTAACCAAGGCAAAACACAGTCTGTATTTTATACCTTGAAAGGGGGAGGAGTTACATAGAGGTGAAGACAATCTAAACAAAGCATGTAAATGAGGTACAGGAGTCAACTCTTCCTGATCTCATCAGCACAACAGTGTGAGATGGTAATCCACTCAGCCTGATTGTGTACCTTCACATTATCATAGGGACGAAAGCTAAGGTCAGACACCTGAATTGCTTGACTTAATCTTAAAATACTGTTGAAACTAAAATAAAACATTTAATAAATTTGTAATCCTTCAGTAGTCACCTTACAAATGATTCAGACGTTTACCCAACCATACTCTACTACACATTTTATACACCGCAACCACAAATAATGGATAACAACAATGTCCAAATTAAATTATCGTTGTGCATTCTGTGTTTGCTTTCTCTGTTAGGAAAAGTGCAGTCCTGCCTTAGAAATCGGACAACACCAGGTTCTTTAGGCCACATTTACACTGCGGGTCGTAATGCACAATTCCGATTGGTTATAGGGCAGCACGATATTTCGTTTTAGCATTGATATCGATATTGCAATGTGCGTATCTGCTAGGGATGGGAATTGATAAGATTTTATCAAGATTAATCCCACTGACGATTCTGCTTATCGATCCGATTCTTTAACGATTCTCTTATCGTTAAACCTTGTTTATACTTCCGCCTGGCTCCGAAGAGAAGGAGCGAGCGTGGCTCTCTCTCTGCTCGTTCTTCAGTTAAACATGCGCCCTGTCACAAGCACAGTTCGTCTACATTACTCACCAATCAAATAAGACTTTGGCGGGACAAATTCGCTTTGGCGGCTTCCCTCCTTTGCTCAAATAGATTTGACGTCATGACGCACAGATGCGTAGGACGCTGTGCTATGGTGGCCGATAAAGGACAAAAGGGACGGTCTGTATATACTATGGCTGGGACTCGGAGCAGGGGCATCGTTAAGAGGACTTGTTAACGTCAAGGGCATACACCATCGATGGTTCATAAAACTTAGAACTGGTTCTCGAGTGGAACCGGTTTTTAATTCCCATCCCTAGTATCTGTGATAGTTGCATCGCAGGATGTGTGATGTCAAGTATAGGGATCGTAGTTAATCCGTGATCCATACGGGCCAGCTGCTCCCCGGTTCAGAACTCATGTGATTCATGGATTATTTGCAAAGGTTAACCATCATAGAGTGAAAGTTTTTCATTAGCATGTGTTCTTTTTCTAACATTCGTTTGGTATCTCACCTATGGGAACGCCTCTGACCGATCACAGAGGCAGCAATGACTCCAATCGCATGACAGACCAATCGCTGCAGTGATCAGGGAGTCCCGCCTCCCTGAATATAAACCGCAGCCACCTGCCGTTTCGTCACTCTCGCTCTCTTCCGCGTGGAAGATTTTCAGAAGCTGTCCTCAGCAGATTTTGGGAATTATTTGCTTAACAGTTTACTGACGGAGCCGCAAGGTAACGTCCCTAGCGCAATAGTTCCTTAAGTTGTTGATTGACTTTGTCAATTAGAGTGAAATAACTAACGCATCAAGGCAAGTTTTTTGCTCTAAGTTTGCAATTATTTTCCACTTTTTTGGGGCTCTCAGGAAATCCTCTGTACGGGGAGTGGACCCCCAAGTGATCCTCGTGGTGTGGCAGAGATTGGGCCGAGCTGCCGTGCCATTGTCCCCTGTTCTTCTCTCTGGCTTGTGACGATGCACCGTTGGATGTGGATGCGCTAGCCCACGAGTGGCCAGACGTAGTACATTACGTGTTCCCTACGTTGAGCATGATCGAGCCGACATTACGGAGGGTTCGCAATTCAGAAATGTTATTATTCAGATTGCGGCATACTGGCCGGGGAGACTGCTTTACGACCAGCCGTGGCCATTGCCAGTGCGCTGGGGAATCTGCCACCCCTCGCCTCAGAGGATGGCTCTCTGGTCCTGTCCCGTGAGAGACTGAATTCTGAATGGGGTTTGCCTCCGAAAGTGTTTGTGACAATTCAGAACGTGAGGGCTGCCTCAACACGTTCTTTATGTGATCTTAAATGGAGGGTGTTTGAGGGATGGTGCGCAGTGTTCAATCTCGGACGTGCTGTGCTTCCTACAGGACCTTCTAGATAGGAGCAGAGCCTTTTCTGCGGTTATCTCGGCATGTCATATTGGTCTTGACTCGAATACTATTGGCGAACACCCTCTCGTCTGTCGATTTATGAAAGAAGCGTGTAGGCTACACCTGGTGTCAAAGCCGCTGGTCCCGCCCTGGGACTTGTCTGTGTTTCTAAAAGCGCTTTCTAAAGCCCCTTTCGAGCCCATTGATAACATTGCTTTGAAGCTGCTTGCTTTAAAGATGCTTTATCAGGTCACCCGTCATGTATGATGTTCGCTCCGGGTGGTCAGAAAGTGACTATCAGAACTAATCCGGCGTTTGTGCCTAAAGTGTGGGATCACGCGGGTGCAGTTAAATCTGTGGATCTGCTAGTGTATCACCCACCACCCTTTTCATCACGAAACGAGGAGAGGTTACACGGTTTATGTCCGGTTTGTACTTTGTATACATATGTGCAGAGAACACGTACACTGCGTAAGAGCAACCAGCTATTTGTTTTGTGGACTGACTCTTACAAGGTAAAAGCTATCTCCCGTCAATGCCTTTCCCATTGGTTGGTGGAGGCTATTGTGTTATGTTACAAAAATGTGAATATAGAGCCCCCAGTATAGTTCCCATAGGTGAGATAACTCTCTTCATGTTATCAGAGGACCGGGGTTACATCAGTAACCCAACGTTTTTAAGTCAAGTCATGCATCAAGCGCAAGATGACTCGTGCGCTGTTTTCTGCGCACACACACACACACACACACACACAGAGCCGTGCAGACTCTTTCTTTTGAGCTTAAATGGAGACGTGCACACAAAATAAATTCAAAATGCCCGTCTCTGCGAGTTTCCTCGTAAACACAGCCGGTTGTGTGTTGTAAACCGTGAAAGAAAACGGATGCGTGTCATTTATATTAGGTCTGTGCGTTCGTCTTAAAGTGACAGCAGCCTAATGGACCCGCTGCTGTTTGTGTCACCAATGCATTTACACTTGGCGATGCTACCCAAGGTGTAGATGCACTGACCCGGAAAACAGCGTGATTTGCAATGCATGCAAAAGAAATAATACAAGCTTTTGCTTTCCACACCATCCACACACGATTCATATTAGATTTATTTCCACATATGAAAGAGGCCTGAAACCGATCTGAGAATATCGGGATCCATGTGCTTTTTTCCTACTTGCATGAGGAAAAAATCAGAATTGGCTCACTTGATCAATGTAAATGCTGCACAATTTCATACCTAAAGGTTAGCGATGTGTGGTGTGTATCGTCTATGATAATATCGTAATTGTTGTTTTAAAAATGTGTAATTTACATTGTCAATTATGCCAGTCGCTTTGCAAAAAAATTAACTAAAACCCTTCTTGATAGTGCACACTTTCACTGTGGTATGTAGCCTGGTAAATGAGCTCGAAATCCAATATATGAGGGAAAAAATGCCCCTTATGAGTTTTTCCTTTTTCTTTTTTCTTTTTTTTTTTGCAAGATATGTTTAAGCAATATCTCCTGAGTAGGTGTGCTGTTTTCCCGAATATCAGCACAATGTGATACTGATTTTATAGAACAGTCCACTAAACAAAAAGCTAATGTTGTTGTTACATTTTAGGCGCAATATTCTGTTTTTCACCAACAAAAATGTTTCCAAACTAAACCGCAACAGCACATCTCTAAGCCACATACAGCAGTGTTTGGTTCCCAAATGAATCTCAAATCTCCACATCAGCTGAAGTTCATTTGGTGACATTTTCTGCCGTTCTTCATCGAATCCTGTGGTTTTAACGGTTTCTATCATCGCTGATTATTCATATTCACAGACTGACTATGAGAAAACTCCCACACTTCTCTGAGTCAGATGTTTTCTGTAAAGAGCTTTGAATGCTGGGAAATCCCCACCAACTGAAGACAC
>CM060623.1:1870797-1885797 GCA_030578275.1 Meda fulgida
ACAGTAGCCACACCCCAAACTCTGCCTGCTACAGTAGCCACACCCCAAACTCTGTCTGCTACAGTAGCCACACCCCAAACTCTGTCTGCTACAGTAGCCACTCCCCAAACTCTGTCTGCTACAGTAGCCACACCCCAAACTCTGCCTGCTACAGTAGCCACACCCCAAACTCTGTCTGCTACAGTAGCCACACCCCAAACTCTGTCTGCTACAGTAGCCACACCCCAAACTCTGTCTGCTACAGTAGCCACTCCCCAAACTCTGTCTGCTACAGTAGCCACACCCCAAACTCTGCCTACTACAGTAGCCACACCCCAAACTCTGTCTGCTACAGTAGCCACACCCCAAACTCTGTCTGCTACAGTAGCCACACCACAAACTCTGTCTGCTACAGTAGCCACTCCCCAAACTCTGTCTGCTACAGTAGCCACACCCCAAACTCTGTCTGCTACAGTAGCCACTCCCCAAACTCTGTCTGCTACAGTAGCCACTCCCCAAACTCTGTCTGCTACAGTAGCCACACCCCAAACTCTGCCTGCTACAGTAGCCACACCCCAAACTCTGTCTGCTACAGTAGCCACACCCCAAACTCTGTCTGCTACAGTAGCCACACCCCAAACTCTGTCTGCTACAGTAGCCACACCCCAAACTCTGTCTGCTACAGTAGCCACACCCCAAACTCTGTCTGCTACAGTAGCCACTCCCCAAACTCTTGTCTGCTACAGTAGCCACACCCCAAACTCTGTCTGCTACAGTAGCCACTCCCCAAACTCTGTCTGCTACAGTAGCCACTCCCCAAACTCTGTCTGCTACAGTAGCCACACCCCAAACTCTGTCTGCTACAGTAGCCACACCCCAAACTCTGCCTGCTACAGTAGCCACACCCCAAACTCTGTCTGCTACAGTAGCCACACCCCAAACTCTCAGCCTGCTACAGTAGCCACTCCCCAAACTCTCAGCCTGCTACAGTAGCCACTCCCCAAACTCTGTCTGCTACAGTAGCCACTCCCAAAACTCTGTCTGCTACAGTAGCCACACCCCAAACTCTCAGCCTGCTACAGTAGCCACTCCCCAAACTCTGTCTGCTACAGTAGCCACTCCCCAAACTCTGTCTGCTACAGTAGCCACGCCCCAAACTCTCAGCCTGCTACAGTAGCCACTCCCCAAACTCTGTCTGCTACAGTAGCCACGCCCCAAACTCTCAGCCTGCTACAGTAGCCACACCCCAAACTCTGTCTGCTACAGTAGCCACTCCCCAAACTCTGTCTGCTACAGTAGCCATGCCCCAAACTCTTTCTGCTACAGTAGCCACACCCCAAACTCTGTCTGCTACAGTAGCCACTCCCCAAACTCTGTCTGCTACAGTAGCCACTCCCCAAACTCTGTCTGCTACAGTAGCCACTCCCCAAACTCTGTCTGCTACAGTAGCCACTCCCCAAACTCTGTCTGCTACAGTAGCCACGCCCCAAACTCTCAGCCTGCTACAGTAGCCACACCCCAAACTCTGTCTGTTACAGTAGCCATGCCCCAAACTCTGTCTGCTACAGTAGCCACTCCCCAAACTCTGTCTGCTACAGTAGCCACGCCCCAAACTCTGTCTGCTACAGTAGCCACTCCCCAAACTCTGTCTGCTACAGTAGCCACTCCCCAAACTCTGTCTGCTACAGTAGCCACTCCCCAAACTCTGTCTGCTACAGTAGCCACACCCCAAACTCTGTCTGCTACAGTAGCCACTCCCCAAACTCTGTCTGCTACAGTAGCCACGCCCCAAACTCTGTCTGCTACAGTAGCCACTCCCCAAACTCTGTCTGCTACAGTAGCCACTCCCCAAACTCTGTCTGCTACAGTAGCCACTCCCCAAACTCTGTCTGCTACAGTAGCCACACTCCAAACTCTGTCTGCTACAGTAGCCACTCCCCAAACTCTGTCTGCTACAGTAGCCACTCCCCAAACTCTGTCTGCTACAGTAGCCACACCCCAAACTCTGTCTGCTACAGTAGCCACTCCCCAAACTCTGTCTGCTACAGTAGCCACACCCCAAACTCTGTCTGCTACAGTAGCCACTCCCCAAACTCTGTCTGCTACAGTAGCCACTCCCCAAACTCTGTCTGCTACAGTAGCCACTCCCCAAACTCTCAGCCTGCTACAGTAGCCACGCCCCAAACTCTGTCTGCTACAGTAGCCACTCCCCAAACTCTGTCTGCTACAGTAGCCACTCCCCAAACTCTGTCTGCTACAGTAGCCACGCCCCAAACTCTCTCTGCTACAGTAGCCACTCCCCAAACTCTGTCTGCTACAGTAGCCACTCCCCAAACTCTGTCTGCTACAGTAGCCACACCCCAAACTCTGTCTGCTACAGTAGCCACTCCCCAAACTCTCAGCCTGCTACAGTAGCCACTCCCCAAACTCTCAGCCTGCTACAGTAGCCACGCCCCAAACTCTCAGCCTGCTACAGTAGCCACTCCCCAAACTCTGTCTGCTACAGTAGCCACTCCCCAAACTCTGTCTGCTACAGTAGCCACACCCCAAACTCTGATGATGGGGGAGAGCAACTTCCATTTTTATTACTAATATTTTTCATCAATTTCCCAGGAAGTGATGATCTTGTTCTCTTGAACACCATAAGCAATACATTTGTTAGTGTATTTGTTCATTTTTGTTAACGTTAGTTAATAAAAAATACAGCTGTTCAATGTTTGTTCATGTTAGTTCACAGTGCATTAATAAATGTTAACAGGATTTCAATAATGTATTAGTAAATGTTGAAATTAACATTAACAAAGATTAATAAATGCTGTATAAGGGCAGCTCGTTATTAGTTCATGCTAACTAATATAGTTAACTAATGAACCTTATTGTAAACTTTTCAACGCTGCTTTATTCACAAAGGTGTTTCTGTAAAGTCATATTACAATTTTGCACACCAGTAAAATACACAGCTTTGGAAGCTGCAGTTGCTTACTCTTCATACTTTAAAATAAGGTTCATTAGTTCATGTATTAAATAACATGAACTAACCATGAGCAATACATTTGTAAACGTTAGTTAATAACTTATTTTATGTCCATTTATATTTGCGATTGTGCTGCATTCACTCACAAAAATAAATGTTATATATATATACATATATATTTACGGTAGGAAATTTACAAAATATCTTCCGTGGAACATGATCTTTACTTAATATCCTAATGATTTTTGGCATAAAAGGAAAATGTATAATTTTGACTCATTGTTGGCTATTGCCACAAATATACCATGTGACTTGTGACTGGTTTTGTGATTTTGCACAGCAGTAATATTCACAACTGTGGATGTGAGCTCCTCAGCAGAAGGTGCAGTTGCTGTGTGTGTCCAGCAGAGGGCGGTACACTCTTCATACGTCTCTCGTTTTGAGTCGTGTCTTCTGCTTCCCTCAGATCATCGACCCGAAGATGCCCCGCGAGGGTGTGTTCCACCGGGGCGTCCCGATCCCCGTCCCGCCCCTGGAGGTCCTGAAGCTGGGGGAGCAGATGACCCAGGAGGCCCGTGAACACCTCTTCCTCGTGCTCTTCTTCGACAACAAGAGGACCTGGTTAGTCACGCTCCTCTTCCTCATGCTTTCTGTGCTGTGATAGGACAGAGACGACAGGTGTGTGTGTGTGTGTGTGTCTGACACGTTCATGCATTTAACAGGCATCTCAGTTACACTACCGTTTAAAGTTTGGGGACTTAAGAGTTGTTTATTTTGTTAAAAAATATTAATAATTGAATTCCCTAGATGAGGTGCCTGCTAAACAAATGAAATGCATTAAAATGATCAAAAGTGACAGATTCTATTTCAAATTAATATTGTTCTTTTGAACTTTCTATTCATCAAAGAATCCTGAAATAAAAATGCATCACAGTTTCCATGACAATAAAACTATTGTTAATAATCATAAATGTTTCTTGAGCATCAGATCATCATATTATCCTGATTTCTGAAGGGTCATGTGACCCTGAAGACTGGAGTAATGATGCTGAAATTCAGCTTTGATCACAGGAATAAAGATATTCACATAGAAAACAGCTGATTTACACTGGAATAATATTTCACAATATTACTTTTGTAATGTGAGCAGAAGAAAGTCATTAAACATTAAAAATTCTTACCGACCCTACACTTTTAAATGGGACTCAATATAAAATACATTGCAAATATTTGCTAGCGTTATTTTGTTGTTGTTGTTTACTGCAGTTCTGGAAGGAATTGAATTGAGGTGACTGTATTTTACATTGTTTTTATTGAAATCCATCTTGCTCCTGTGACCGTGGAAACTGAGCTTTTTGTTCCTCATGTTTTCCTGTGTGCTGATGAGGAATCTCCCACAGCATAGAGTTGTGTAGAAACCTCTGCTGGTTATTTTCCACGGTTTGACGCGTGGGTTGTGAAGATGTGTTTTTTTGTCTTTGACGTCAATTACAGGGTCACATGTTTGTTTGGTTACACTTTACAGTACAGATCCAGTTATTAACATTAGTAACCTACAATAGTTAATGAACTGAGTTGACAACTAACCATGTTTCAACATTTACTAATACATTATTAAAATCAAAAGTTGGTTTTCTTTAATGGACAGCTGACCAGATGTTTTACTTATTTATTAAATAACATTAACAAATATATTTTTTCTCATTGTAAATGTTTATTAATGCATTAATAACTTTACTGAACTTTATTGTAAAGGCTTACTGTTTATTCTTACATTTTCCATTTGAAAACATAGTATTACTAATTTTAATCTAAATTTAATCTACTATTAATTCTCTTATATTTTAAAGTGCATTTTGCTATAATTAGGCTAAATTTGTGTCGAATCAAACAAATTTCAGAAACTTCCCAGACTAAAATTTTTGATTTTATGAATATTTTTTCTAAAGAAAAACAAACATAAATAGTGATGAAAGCCAAAATATTAAAGGGGTGGTTGATTGATTTCACTTTTCTAACTGTAGTTAGTGTGTAATGTCGCTGTTTGAGCAGAAATATCTGCAGAGTTACGACACTCAAAGGTCAAAGCAAAGGGAAGTTTGCTTTTAAAGAAATTGCTTTTTAAGGACTACAACAAACGGCTGGTAGGAACTACACGAGATTCCTCACGGGTTAGTGACATCACTAACCCTAAAATGTACATAAGCCCCGCCCCTGGGAACTCATTTATGGATTATCATGACAGAATATGCTAATCAATGACTAGAAGATAACTTGAATTTTCAGTGCATGTGTGTGTGAGGTAAAAGGACACCAGCTCTTGAAGCTCCGCCCCCTGTGCCGGGAGCAGCAGCTCATTTACATTTAAAGGGACAGACACAAAACTAGGCGTTTTTTAGCTAAAATTTCACACACAAAGACTTTTTTTTAGATATTGTGAGTAGTTAAATCTGTTGACTTTATCAGTATTTGTTGTGTTATAAGCCAATGGTGACGGTTCAAAAATGGGAAAAAGCACTACTTGTGTTTTCTGCCTGAAGTTTGCATGCCTGTAACTCAAGAAGTATTAAAGATATCTTAATATCCTTTTAGATTCAGGCTCTTATCAAACATTTATTTTGGTATCTTAATTTTTAAGGCCCAATATGTTTCAATCCCTAAGATATTGGGATTTCAATGTGGCTCCATGAGTAAATTGGACACATTTTTAGTGGTCAAAACCAAACATGGGTAATTTTGCAGCTGATACTTTATTTCAAAGAGGAATATCTGAACAACAAATAATGTTGAAACTACAAATGTATCTGGTTTCCAAAAAATAGTGTTCCTGTCTGAGTGCCATAAATATTATTTTTCAAAGGTTTGTGTGACTGTAACTCCAGAAGTGTTAAAGATATCCTTCTAGATTCATATGTGGATCTCAAAATGGTTGTATGTGCAAATTGTTGAATTTTACCCATTTTCAATGGTCAAAAACCAAATATGGGTAACTTTTCGAAACAGCTGATACTTAACTGTGTTTAAAGAGGAATGTCTAAAGAACAAATAATGTTAAAACTAAGAATGTATCTTGACAAAAATACACTGAAAAGTTAAAGTGAACGAACATTTTATGGTCCTACACCTTCCACAGACGATATCCATTCATGAAAATCCATTTAGACCGTTTAACACAGTGATAGCTATTAGGATATGAGAAATTCCCTATTGCACTTTCATTGGTAGATCCAGAAAAGTGAGAACCAGAATCTAGAAGGATATTGAGATAATACAGGTAGTTACAGAGTTACAGGTATGCAAACTTTGGAAATAGACGATATGTGGCTCTCAGAAGGAATGCTCTATGCAACTGTGTTGATGGGGGAAATGAGATAACATTATTTTCTTCTTCAGATATTCTTCAAGCATCAGCAGTGATCCACATCTGGGTTTGACCCTGAAAATGTGTACAGTTTACTCATCGAGTCATATTGAGATGCTGATATCTCTAGAAATGAACCATGTTGGGCTTTAAAAATGTATATGCCAAAAGAAAAGTTTGATAAGAACCAGAATCTAAAAATATTAAAATTGTTTTATTTTTTAACAACAATTTTATCAAAAATTGTCACTTAAGTTTAAACAGCATTTACATTTTTCATTATAACTAAATATATATATATTAAATAAAAGTTAACCATACAGCAATAACATGCTTGTCTCTATACTTTATATCTTTTCTAAGGCAAGGTGTGAGGTCATCTCCTTTATTATTAAATTATCTTTAATACTTGAGCTACAGGCATGCAAACTCCTGTTTGTGAACGGTCACTGATGGCTTATAAAGCAGCAAAGATGGATAGTCCACAGATTTCACTAATAGATCTACCAATCTCTGTAAAAATAAAATATTGATGCTGCCATCTTTCTAAAGTCATTTTTACACGCCTCTAATCTGACTCCAAATCTATGCTGAAAATTGTAATTTTGATCCTCAAGAACTAAATAGTGGATTACTCAGTCAATATACATTGATGGCATTTCATATTTTGGCTCTCATTACCGTTTGTTTCTTTTTCTTCAGATTAAAAATATGTACAAAATCCCGAATCGACCCCATACTATCATTCTCATCACTGTAATGTTTTCTTTGTAGTTTGTAACGAATGGTCATTGTTCCTAACGGTCACACACTTATTATCATCATGCTTGGTGCAGGCAAGGGTTAATGATGTTAATGTTTGTGACCTTCTCGTGAGAGGCTTGAACCCTGTCAGCATCTCTGAACATCCGCTGCAGGCAAACAGAGAAATAGGCCAAAGGAAATGAACATGAAAATGCTGTATATGTAAAACAGAATGCGATACAAGTCACTAAATGAGTGTGTGTGTGTGTGTGTGTGTGTGTGTAGGCAATGGCTGCCACGCTCCAAGCTGGTTCCTCTGGGTGTCAACCAGGATCTGGACAAAGAGAAGATGCTGGAAGGCCGAAAGTCCAACATTAGGAAGTCTGTTCAGGTGGCGTATCACCGGGCCATGCAACACCGAAACAAAGTCCAGGGTGACCCGAGCAGCGACACCAGCGACAGCGACTGAACACACACACACACGGGTCCCGACACACACTCGAACTCTCTCCTCTGGTGCTAAAGTGCTTCACGTGTCATCAGGATGAGTGTTTTAATGTTAGATGTGGCTGTTTCGAGTCATAGACAGTCCGTTTACCTCACACTACAGCCAGTATTCAAGATTCGATCACAACACTTTTCTCAGACCTCTGCTAACGGCAGACACAACTATGCGATTCTAAATTGCGCCTGAAACCGCATTCCCAAACACTGCAAAAAAATATGCTGTTCCTCAGTGTTTCTGTCTTGCTTTTTAGTGCGAATATCTACAAATTCTTAAATTAAGAGAAATTTATTGGAGGAGTAATTTAATGTTTTTTTTTTTTTTTAAGTCGAAATCAAGTGAGTTTATGGTTAAAACAAGAACAAATATCTGCCAGTGGGGCCAGAAAAATAATCTTAATTCAAAGGGAAAACAAGATTTTAAAAAATACAATTTTATATATATATATACATACATACATGCATATATTTGTTGTATAAACTCCCTTAAAGTTCACTTCAGAATTAACATTTCCTGATAGTTCACTCTCCCGCACGTCATCCAGGATGTTCACGTCTTTCTTTCTTCAGTGGAAAAGAAATGAATGTTTTCAGGAAAACACTCCAGGATTTCCTCCATATAGTGTCTTCAATGGGGTCCAACGGGCCGAAGGTCCAGATGTGAGTTTCAGTGCAGCTTCAGAGTCTCGAACATCTTGGATGACGTGCGGGAGAGTGAACTATCAGGACATTTTAAACATTAAGTGAACTACTCCTTAATATCTTATGTCACTTTGCTTCTCAAGTAAATGCGTCTTGATTTAAGAGTGTTTAGATATTTGTACTAGAAAACAAAACGCACATTTTGAGGAAGAAAATAATTTTTGCAGTGAATTTAGCACACCTGACCTGTGATCTGCTGTGGAGAATCCATGTAAATGTTGGTAAATGAGGCTGACATGAAGAGCATGCTACACATTTATGGAGCGGATGCAGAAAAGTCAAATGTGGTAATAATGTATTTATTTGTTCTTCCAAATGCCCCTGATCTTCCCAGGAAGTCCCGCACATCCTCGGCTCGTCAATCTGTCGGTGTTTGTTGTGTAAATCTCTTGTGCTTTTGTATTTTCATTGAGAATGAATGAATGAAAGAATCAATGACTAACTGTTGTCTGATCATGTGCCAGTTCCGTCACTGTAGATCTTTTATATATATATAAATAATACATGCGATAGACTTTAATAAAAAAAAAGGTTTGAGTTTTGTACATCTGTTTCTTTGTTTTTTTGAAGAACCGAGAATGTAAATGAGAGAGTAACAGATAACTCGAGTCATCCAGAATCAGGATTTGGTAGGTAATCGTGACTTTTTATTTCACAATTCTGACTTTTTTTCACAAGTGCATGATTATATAGTCGCAATTGTGAGAAATAAACTCGAAATTCTGACTTTTTTTCTCAGAATTGCATGTTTATTTCTTGCAATTCTGACTTTATTACACACAATTGGGAGATAAAAAGTCAGAATTGCATGATATAAAGTCACAATTATGAAAAAGTCTCTGGCGAAAACAAGCATCCATAGCTCTGGGTACATGCATACATACAAACATAAATAACACAACAGAACAGAAAGAACATCTAAATAAGATTATATATGCACTGTATATATAAAAATGTGTATTTACATAGTATCTATTTATTGCCTAACTCTCAGGTGGCATAAACCCTGTAAGAGCACTGAATTATGGATTATAAAAACAGCTAGTAACCCGGTTCTCTGAAACATTGAGTGATGAAAAAACACATTTTTATCTAGTTTTATTTCTCTGTTCCCATTACACAGTTGTGTCTAAGAGTGTGTAGTCCTGCCTTCATCTGCTAGGCTTGATATATGTTTTTATACATGCATGTTTTATTGTTTTTAGTTAACTGTGAAGCACTGGGCAATAGCTGTGCAATAACCGAAATAGCTGGCCGGAGGCGTTACCAAGATGGCTGCCGAGTGGCATGACTTGCCTAAAAGGACTTTGCTAGAGAGCCCAGCGAACGACGTCGTTACGTCACTGTATACATCGCCATACGTCTTAGCTTACCCAGAAACGCTTGCGCCAACTTCAAGCATAACAACTACAATGGCGGACTACATCGTCTTTCTCAACAGACCACTGTTTCGCTTTAAAATCCATCTTTGTACAATCTTTGTACAATCTTTCTACTAGCGCTGTGATATAGCAATGTCGGTCACAACCTTTCCCTTCGTGTTGTTGGTCCCCCCCCCCCCCCCCCCCAGCTCCAGCCCCGACGTAAGCATGATGTGGTAAACTACGGTTCTAGTCCAGCAAAGAGTTTGTGCCGCTTTGGAACCAATTTTCCTGGCCCGAGAACCGGTTCTTTGGCTGTCGAAACACAAAGAACTGGTTCGCGAGTAGGCACCGGCTCTCAAAAAGCTTTGGTGGAAAAGGGGTAAGAGAGAGCCATTGAACGCACGCTGGCTTGGGCGGCCTGGTGGGCATTGTGAAGAACGAGATTGTTGATAGTGCCGATCTCCTTCCAGAGCGAGAGCGACGCAGACCCCTTCTCCAGCTGCATGTCCTCAAGAAGCTCGACCTGGTACATTCAAACAATCAAAGCCCTGACGGCTAATGCCGAGGCCTTCTAGGAAGCCTGATGGATGGATGCCGAGAAACGATCCATTTGCTCGGGAGGGGGAGCAGCCCAGCTTGAGAAGGGTTGAGGTGTCTGGCGATGGAAGGCGGGGGGGTCGCCTACGCCGTAGGCCATGTCATGTCTGTCACCTCGAGACCTGGGTCTCCTCAGCTTTGCTTCATGCGCCGGGCACAAGCGGGAAGGACAGGGAGAAGCTGCCTTCTCGGCCCCAGGTGTTGCCCACCATAGATGTCCCTCTCCTGGTCAATGGCACTTGCAATGCCGGCCATTCATTATTGAGGCGAGCGGCCGCACTCTCACAACATTCAATGAGGACGGATTGGGGTAAAGCAGCGTGAGCCTGAGGAGCGACACAAGGCCTCCTCATCCTCGGTGATGTCATAACAATCCCTGATCCATTTCAGCGGAAGTGAGAGACTGTAGTTTTGAATGCTTATATATCTTAAATGTGAATTTTGTCATTGTATTGGAAGAATATTGATAACCTTAAGGCTAACATATTCATACTAAAAGCTAAAAAAACTTGCATTTTGATTTCAGGGGGCCTTTAAGTCCTCAAACAGGATCCTTGCATAAGTCCTGGCTCATCCAGATGTTGGGGTGTAATGCAGACCCGTGTTGGCAGCATCATCCTTGGACCCGTTTACCCGATAAGCAAACTGAAGAGGACAGAATTGAATGTTTTGAAGAGTTTGCGTGTGTCTGAAGCGCTGTTGATCTTGTGGAAAAATGAAGTTTGTCAGTGTGAAAAAGAGCAGAGCGTATACATGAGATTCACTGAATCTTTTGATCTGTCATATTCGCTCTGATAAAAATGTCTGGCTCAATTGAGCGCATACATTTTTATGCACATTTTTAGAATTAATGCACATTTTTGGCGTTTCCATTCAGCATTTTTTATTTATGAGAAAACTAATTAAAACAGGCGGATGTTTTGCCGCACAGAATCTTTGCTAAATTTACTGTAGCACACACACAGCCGCTTTAACACACTTCTCCTTAACAAGCCACAAGATCTGAGGGAATGATCATTAGGAGTCGCATGTGAATACTTCCGGATTTTGGGGTTTGTTCAAACACTTTGAGCAACAGTGAGGTGCTGGTGCGTTCTAGTCATCTCGTACAGATCACATTTACGAGTGAGCGCACATGAACGCCACCACAATGTCGTAATTACCAGTGGGAAGCTCTTCTTTAAGCCCAGATCTGTACGAGTTGGGGGCGTCACTGAGAAACATGGCGGAATACCACAATACTTCAGGTATTTTGCAGTGATATTGCTAGACTTTTCTATTTACAGTGAAGTAAGCTAATTGCCTGCACCGAATATGATGGTATTATAATATAACAATGTAATATGTAACGATAAATGTTGCAGTGGCTTCATAAATTAATTAAAAACACAAAAAACCAAAGCACACCTGGTGCATTTCTTTGTTCTTCATTTTCTAGAACTAGAGTTTAAGAAACTTGCTCTATTTTTGTGTAATTAATTAAGAGAATGTACACCGCCATCTTACTCCGACGAAAGTGCCTTGAACACATGCCGGCATAAACACGACTTCCAACGAGGACTTGAACGCACCAATAGCGATGCTCACAAACACAGCTCAAAATAGCGGAGTCTTCCCGTCAGAACAGTGAGTAACAGTAGTGACAGACGTTTCTGACTCACACACACACACACACACACACACACACCTGTAAAACAGGTTGTCCGTCCCGTCTACTGTTCTCAGAAAGCCTCAGTGAAACACCATCACCATCACGTGTCTCATTGGCTCGTGTGTTTCTACTTCAAGCATTTTGGTGAGGGTTTGTTAAACCACTAACCCTGAGTCTTAAACTGATGTTGACTCCAGCAACACTTTCACACTGACACGGACTCATACTGAACTGTGAACGCTCTGCAAATGTTTAACTATTTAACTAATTTTAGAAATCGCATGTGAAAGTGTGCATTGTGCGTATAGCTTGCTAGACGGACCTCATTATAATTCAGTGAGTGGTGTCCAGTTACCAACTTGCAATTTTTTTTTTAGAAAAAATAGTTTACTTTTTGTCAAAAAAAAAAATCTTTGTATGGTATTCTAATCATGTGTTCATACTTGAATGTAACAGACTGGACACAAGATATGAACTAATGCAGCATTTAATATATGCACAAATAAAGCCTAAAACCTAGACTTACTGAAAACTTACTTCACACACACTGCTTTTTCCTTCATCTAATGCAAATCGTTTTGTTAGTTACATTTCATGCCTATATGCCAGAATATGCATCAATGTTTGTAATGGATTTTGGGTCACTGGTGTAAACCTTACTGGTAACATTTCACTTAAAGCCTTTGTATATAATGCATTATAAACATATTTATTTGTACGTTATAATGCTTTATATTCTTTCATAAATAACTGTAACCAAAGGTAAAATGCATTCTAATATTTTCATACACCTTCCATCTGAAACTGTTTGTCATGCATTTTAATGCATAATATATTTATTATTATGACTTTAGAGAGTATAAGTATTATAATGTGCTATAACTGTGGTTAACTATTAAATTCATATATAAATAAATTATAATGTAATGTATTGTAAAAAATATGATATAAATGTTTATACACAATGACAAGCACGTCTTCTATGACGTGTGTATTTATATCAAAATACAGTAAAAGCTAGCACATATCTAGCATGATTTTGCATTTATTGTCACGTTTGATTAAAGGAATGCGTCTTTGCTAAATAAAATATACATTTCTTTTAACAAAAAAGTCTTGTCACAATTTTTGAAACGGTATAGTGTTGCTACACCAGCTTATTGCTTCATTCCTTCAAGCAAAAGCAATTATTTCTACATTACACATGTACAAGGGAGGATATTTGAGAGAAGTCCGTGATGATAAAATCTAATGGTCTAACCAAGATTGTAACATACAGTAGAATATTTCACACTGTAGTTGTGGTGAGATAATCGCTACTTGTCGGCTGGTCTGTTATCTGTGTTTTTTCCAGTTCTCATATATGTGTATGTATGAGTGAATAAGTGTCATAAAGGGTGTGTTCACCTCAGAGATCTGGAGATAACCTGCAGGAAACCTTGTGTTTGCAGAACGACTCTTTTCCTGTCGTGCGCTTTGAAGCTCAACGCTTTACGCTTTACCTGCAAAACTGCTGACTGTCTCGTCTCCAGTCTTTCTGACGAACACACTCCGAACTGCACAAACACACTGTAGAAATATGCATGAAAACGCCATTCATTTGTCCATCATTGATACGTCTCTCTTAAACAGACATTTAATATGAAGGAACATCATGTGATCAATTTTGATGGAAAACACACACACACACACACACACACACACACAAACACACACACACACAAACACACACACACACATGATGTAGTCAGCCGGATCTGGGCCGTATCCTGATCAGATGAAGGACCTGCGCCTAGACACGACCACAACTCGTGATGTAGTGAGCCGGATCTGGGCCGTATCCTGATCAGATGGAGGACCTGCGCCTAGACTTGATTTGTTCTTCTAGGCATCAAGACCTGCAGTGTAAACGAGGCCATAGTGTCGGCCCACATCTGGTACGCGTCTGGTACAACAGTGTCGGGCCAGATGTGGGCCGGATGTGGGCCGGATCCGGGCCGACACTATGTTGCTGTCTGGGATGTCAGCGTCCACAAGGAAAGCCTCCTTCTGTATGCATGTGTCAGTAGCTATGTTTCCATCCACACGTTTTTATCCGCATTAAGTGATAAAGAATGAAAAATGCCTTATGGAAACAGTCAAATTCGATTGAATTTCATGAATATCGACTCAAATGAAATAAGATCGGTCTCATCGGATATAATATTGATCGATATACGGCTTATGCGATAAACGCTGATGGAAACGTTATTATGGCGCGATCCATTTTGCATAATAAAACGTTGTTCGCAAATGTTGTCTATGTTGTGCAATTCGGTGAGCAAATGAATGGAAACACCTTCAAATGTCTCAAATCAATTCGATACACCAATTTGATCTCAAAACAGCCTGTGACGTCATTACGCACAGGCTTTTATCCGCTTTAAAGCCGTTTGATGGAAACACTTTCACCAGCTTTATTCGCAGTTTTTTTTTTTTTTTTTTTTTTACCGAACTTCAGATCATTCGATTGACAGGATGGAAACATGGCTAGTGTAACTATCACATCTTGCACACTTCATACCTCAGATTAATTAAACAGAATTACCCACAACCCTCTTTTGTTTTAGACATATACTCTGTGTTACGTTTAATTTGATTTCATGGTGATTGTATTCAAGAGCACCTTTAACATCAAAGATATAAGATTATTCCCATTCAGGACCGTGTAATAGTTCCATCTCTGGTGCAGAATAAAAATATCATGACATTCCCATGGTTATTGTGTTTACAGATCAGTGTTTGCCTCAGCTCTGTCGTCACTGTTAAAGGGCAGTATTAGTTCAGCGATGTGAATGTGGTACAGTCATCAGATAAACATGTAAATTAATGTTAATTTATGCGGAAGTCTATGACCTTTTGAACGAGGCGCCGGGATTCTGGTGATTTGCGTCACTAAAAACCCGTCCCACGCGATCTCACACACACACACACAAACACACACACAAACACACACACACACACACACAAGTCTGATGAACTTTACTCAACTCTAATCTCACGCGACTCGGCTTCTCCTGCGCCTGGACTGTCTTTATTCGACAATGTATTCATAATACCCGGTTAATGTGTTTACCTGTCCGCC
>CM060623.1:1893297-1898297 GCA_030578275.1 Meda fulgida
TCCTTCATCTGATCAGGATACGGCCCGGATCCGGCTGACTACATCATGCGTTGTGGTCGTGTCTAGGCGCAGGTCCTTCATCTGATCAGGATACGGCCCGGATCCGGCTGACTACATCATGTGTTGTGGTCGTGTCTAGGCACAGGTCCTCCATATGATCAGGATACGGCCCAGATCCGGGTGACTACAGTAAACCTCGGGATAAACAGAGAGACTAATATTAGCTTAGAGACCATTCTTTTTATGATGTAATGAGTACATCAGGTGTTATAGGAAGTGTCCCCAGTTCAGGCTGACGTAATCTATGCAGCCTAACAATCACTTAACTGATTTGAATGACAGAAAATGATAATGTTATATGTGTGTGCCAGGTTAAAGAGATGTAAATTTAGTCTGACAAGAGTGTGTCTGCTTCTCAAACAATGCTAGGAAGGCTTTTCCAGAGTTTAGATGCTGTTCCAACATTTGGTTGTAAATTTGTTTGCAAGTGATTTGCTTCACAGAACACACTAACCACATATGTTTCATTAAACAAAGTTCAGGAGGAGCACTTTTAAATAATCCAATTAACTTGTCATCAACAATCATCGTGACTATCCCATCAGCATGAGAGGAAGCATATATATATATATATATATATATATATATAGGGACTCATTCGACTTGGACAGCACGCCAAATATGCATACCATTTATTCTATCTGACTTATTTGTAAGTGTGAACTTGTGACGTATTCTTTTTGCAAGTGGAGCTGGACTTTATGTAGTCTAACGTCTCGAGGAAAAACTGTAAAACCCAGCTGTTACTGTCTGCACTAACATTGATCAAGCTCAAAGTATACTTCGATTTTTATCTGTGTGGCAGTGTATGAGTATGTTTCATCATTCATGTTTGAATAAGCGCCTGTGTTTGAATAAGCGCCTGTATTTGATTAAGTGCCTGTATTTGCACTCGGTTCAAACAAAGTGCACTTTGACGGGTTACAATGTACAGATGTACACATTACACTCCAGTGTTCGTGTAAAGAAAACATTGCCACATAGATGCTATTTTTTAACTGAACTTTGTCACTTTTCCTGCTACTCGTACACACCGGTGCAATGCAGCGCCAGGCGCAATGCAAGTGTTTTGCTAGTTTCAGCTCGACTCAGATTTCATTTTCAGGTCCTGCACCACGTTGTTTAAATAGCACATGCATTTGCACCCTTTTGTGCGACCATGGGCTGCGGGTCTGAAAACCAGGTGTGTGTTCAGGTGCATTGTTGGCGAGTTGCTATTTTGAGGAACGAAAATAGACTGAGCCATTAACCAACTGAAACCTGCTCTAAAGTCAATGGCGCAGTATTTTTTTTGTTATTTAAAGAGTGGATTAGTAATGTGAGCCAATAGGCGGGTCCACAACGCTTATGACACTCTGCTTATGAAGCCCTATTCGGACGGGACTAGTTTAACATGGAGAGGAGGGATAAAATAATAATTATCAGAGCTTCTCTGTGATTTTAGTCCCGTCCGAATGTGCATCTCAGTTATCATTACAGACAATGTCAGTAAAGATTACGGCGACTTTTACCTTCAGTAAAAAGGTCCGGAAAAATGACCTCAGGTGTGCGAGTATGCTGTAAATATGTATGTAAATATTTCAGTATTTCGTGTTTAAAAGTAGTTTTCCGTGGTTTTTCAAGTATGGAGACGCTTGAAAAAGCATTCAGTTGTGTTCTAGACGCTGGAACAAACTCAAGTGTTTTCCACACACCATTCATATCAGAAAGAAGACCAAAAGCACTTGTTGGCACGAAACATATTTTAGCGTTTGGTAAGTGCCTATTACCAACAAAATCCAATCTTAGGGCCCTAGCATGAATGCTAGCCGAACTTAGCCCCGCCCACAACATTTGAGGTCGGGAAGTTTGATTTGGACGTTGTGAAGCAAGTATGCTCGAACCAAAGCTGTTCGGACCAATCAAATTGTCAGTGCGGGCTTTATACGATGATGGACAGTGACGTAATCATCCACGTCACCAAAGAGCGCTTGGGTTGAATTCGTTTACAACAAAGAATGGCTGCCGCTGGAGAATTGAGATGTGTAGATTCAGCCATCACGTCTGTTATAGAAGATCTAGACAGCACATTCATTTTAAAAGAGGAAAAGAGAACCACGATCAAGGCATTTGTCGATTGGAAAGATGATTTTGCTGTCCTTCCTACGGGATTCGGTCTATCCAATTGAGTGCAGAGGCATTTTCTTTCCTGGTTCAGTTGAAACACACTCCATAATCACAGCCCAGTGGAGCAGTATCACTCACATTCTGACTAGAATCTGAGTATGACGACGTCAGGCTAGGAGGTCCCTGGTATAGTCCTTAAAACGCTGCTTTTGCCCTCCAGCGGAATAGGACCAAAACACACGCGTCACTCATTAAAAGACACGAAACACACCCGTCACTCATTAAGAGAATAGAGACGAGACGAAACGCACCCGTCACTCATTAAGAGAATAGAGACGAAACACACCCGTCACTCATTAAGAGAATAGAGACGAAACACACCCGTCACTCATTAAAAGAATAGAGACGAAACACACCCGTCACTCATTAAGAGAATAGAGACGAAACACACCCGTCACTCATTAAGATAATAGAGACGAAACACACCCGTCACTCATGAAGAGATTAGAGACGAAACACACCCGTCACTCATTAAGAGAATAGAGATTAAACACACCCGTCACTCATTAAGAGAATAGAGAGAAACACACCCGTCACTCATTAAGAGAATAGAGACGAAACACACCCGTCACTCATTAAGAGAATAGAGATGAAACACACCCGTCACTCATTAAGAGAATAGAGACATAACACACCCGTCACTCATTAGGAGAATAGAGACGAAACACACCCGTCACTCATTAAGAGAATAGAGAGAAACACACCCGTCACTCATTAAGAGAATAAAGACGAAACACACCCGTCACTCATTAAGAGAATAAAGACGAAACACACCCGTCACTCATTAAGAGAATAGAGACATAACACACCCGTCACTCATTAAGAGAATAGAGAGAAACACACCCGTCACTCATTAAGAGAATAGAGACGAAACACACCCGTCACTCATTAGGAGAATAGAGACGAAACACACCCGTCACTCATTAAGAGAATAGAGACGAAACACACCCGTCACTCATTAAGAGAATAGAGACGAAACACACCCGTCACTCATTAAGAGAATAGAGACGAAACACACCCGTCACTCATTAAGAGAATAGAGACGAAACACACCCGTCACTCATTAAGAGAATAGAGAGAAACACACCTGTCACTCATTAAGAGAATAGAGACGAAACACACCTGTCACTCATTAACTGAATAGAGACGAAACAGACCCTTCACTCATTAAGAGAATAGAGACGAAACACACCCGTCACTCATTAAGAGAATAGAGACGAAACACACAATAGAGACGAAACACACCCGTCACTCATGAAGAGAATAGAGACGAAACACACAATAGAGACGAAACACACCCGTCACTCATTAAGAGAATAGAGACGAAACACACCCGTCACTCATTAAGAGAATAGAGACGAAACACACCCGTCACTCATTAAGAGAAAAGAGAGAAACACACTCGTCACTCATTAAGAGAATAGAGAGAAACACACCTGTCACTCATTAAGAGAATAGAGACGAAACACACCCGTCACTCATTAAGAGAATAGAGACGAAACACACCCGTCACTCATTAAGAGAATAGAGAGAAACACACCTGTCACTCATTAAGAGAATAGAGACGAAACACACCTGTCACTCATTAACTGAATAGAGACGAAACAGACCCTTCACTCATTAAGAGAATAGAGACGAAACACACCCGTCACTCATTAAGAGAATAGAGACGAAACACACAATAGAGACGAAACACACCCGTCACTCATGAAGAGAATAGAGACGAAACACACAATAGAGACGAAACACACCCGTCACTCATTAAGAGAATAGAGACGAAACACACCCGTCACTCATTAAGAGAATAGAGACGAAACACACCCGTCACTCATTAAGAGAAAAGAGAGAAACACACCCGTCACTCATTAAGAGAATAAAGACGAAACACACCCGTCACTCATTAAGAGAATAGAGACGAAACACACCCGTCACTCATTAACTGAATAGAGACGAAACAGACCCTTCACTCATTAAGAGAATAGAGACGAAACACACCCGTCACTCATTAAGAGAATAGAGACGAAACACGCAATAGAGACGAAACACACCCGTCACTCATGAAGAGATTAGAGACGAAACACACAATAGAGACGAAACACACCCGTCACTCATTAAGAGAATAGAGACGAAACACACAATAGAGACGAAACACACCCGTCACTCATTAAGAGAATAGAGACGAAACACACCCGTCACTCATTAAGAGAATAGAGAGAAACACACCCGTCACTCATTAACTGAATAGAGACGAAACACACCCGTCACTCATTAAGAGAATAGAGACGAAACACACCCGTCACTCATTAAGAGAATAGAGACAAAACACACCCGTCACTCATTAAGAGATTAGAGACGAAACACACCCGTCACTCATCAAGAGAATAGAGACGAAACACACCCGTCACTCATTAAGAAAATAGAGGCGAAACACACCCGTCACTCATTAAGAGAGTAGAGACGAAACACACCCGTCACTCATTAAGAAAATAGAGGCGAAACACACCCTTCACTCATTAAGAGAATAGAGGGGCGAAACACACCCGTCACTCATTAAGAGATTAGAGACGAAACACACCCGTCACTCATTAAGAGAGTAGAGACGAAACACACCCGTCACTCATTAAGACAGTAGAGACGAAACACACCCGTCACTCATTAAGAGAGTAGAGACGAAACACACCCGTCACTCATTAAGAGAGTAGAGGCGAAACACACCCGTCACTCATTAAGAGAGTAGAGACGAAACACACCCGTCACTCATTAAGAGAGTAGAG
>CM060623.1:1903297-1930797 GCA_030578275.1 Meda fulgida
GGCTGATTGCCTCCATGCCACGCCACATTGAAGCAGTCATTTCTGCAAAAGGATTCCCGACCAAGTACTGAGTGCATAACTGAACATAATTATTTGAAGGTTGACTTTTTTTTGTATTAAAAACACTACTTTTATTGGTCGAATGAAATATGCTAATTTTTTGAGACAGGAATTTTGGGTTTTCATGAGCTGTATGCTAAAATCATCAGTATTAAAACAATAAAACACCTGAAATATTTCAGTTGGTGTCCAATGAATCTAAAATATATGAAAGTTTAATTTTTATCATTACATTATGGATAATAATGAACTTTATCACAATATGCTAATTTTTTGAGAAGGACCTGTATATATATATATATATATATATATATATATATATATATATATATATATATATATATATATAAATATGTATGTATGTTCAAAGTTTATTGAAGTTTACGCCAAATTGACTGCATGGACTTGTGTTTCCCAGATGATGAGGATCCAGTGCCTAAAGCCCGTGTCACTGCGGACCAACATTATAAACGCTTCACTGTACGACTGGAAACAGATCGAGTGGTGAAGATCAGCCTGTGCTACAAACACTTATTCCGGGAGTGTGTGGGGCTGAATTCACAAACGGTGAGTGAAATATTATAAAGAAATTATCCAAACCAAGAAGTAATTGCAACATTGTAAGGATTTTAATTCCTGTTTTGGAGCAAGCGATCTCTGCCTCACATCATTGAGGAGCCGTGTGTGTGTGTGTGTGTGTGTGTGTGTTGCAGATCGATCCGGCTGTCAATCAAACCGTTTATCTGAGCTTCCCGTACCTGGTACCGTGTGTATGTGTGCAGGTGTGCTGCTCTTACACACTCTTCAAACGGCATTTCACTTTTGTTTTTTTTCTAACACTAGTAATGGGTAACATCTGCATTATACTGTATTCACAGCTGTGGTTTACAGGCCCTGATACCAGAAGAGACACACAATGTCCTTTAAAAATACTGCCACGTGAGTCCTTTTGTGTGTGTGTGAGTGTGTGTAGTGTGAGAGTTAGTGTGTGAGTGTTTGAGTGTTTGAGTGTTTGAGTGTGTGAGTGTGTGAGTGCGTGAGTGCGTGAGTGCGTGAGTGCAGTGTGAGAGTGTGAGAGTGTGAGAGTGTGAGAGTGTGTGAGAGTGTGTGAGTGTGAGAGTGTGTGAGTGTGTGAGTGTGTGAGTGTGTGAGTGTGTGAGTGTGTGAGTGTTTGAGTGTGAGTGTAAGTGAGAGAGTGTGTGTAGTGTGAGAGTTAGTGTGAGAGTGTTTGAGTGTGAGAGTGTTTGAGTGTTTGAGTGTGTGAGTGTAAGAGTGTGTGAGTGTCAGTGCGTGAGTGCGTGTGTGCGTGTGTGCGTGAGTGCGTGAGTGCGTGAGTGCGTAGTGTGAGAGTTAGAGTTTGAGTGTGAGAGTGTGAGTGTGAGAGTGTGTAGTGCGAGAGTTAGAGTGTGTGAGTGTGTGAGTGAGTGTGTGTGTGTGTGTGTGAGAGTGTAAGAGTGTAAGAGTGAGTGAGTGTGTGAGTGTGAGTGAGTGTGTGTGTGTGTGAGTGCGTGAGTGCGTGAGTGCGTGAGTGCGTGAGTGCGTGAGTGCGAGAGTGTGTGAGTGTGTAGTGTGAGAGTTAGAGTGTGTGAGTGTGTGAGTGTGTGAGTGTGTGAGTGTGTGAGTGCGTGAGTGCGTGAGTGAGTGTGTGTGTGTAAGAGTGTAAGAGTACTTGAGTGCGTGAGTGTGAGAGTTAGAGTGTGTGAGTGTGTAGTGTGAGAGTGTGTGAGTGTGTAGTGTGAGAGTTAGAGTGTGTGAGTGTGTGAGTGTGTGAGTGTGTGAGTGTGTGAGTGTGTGAGTGTGTGAGTGCGTGAGTTAGAGTGTGTGAGTGTTTGAGTGTGTGAGTGTGTGAGTGTGAGAGTGTTTGAGTGTGTGAGTGTGAGAGTGTAAGAGTGTGAGAGTGTTTGAGTGTAAGTGTGTGTGTGTGTGTGTGTGTATGTGTGTGTGTGTGTGCGAGTGTGAGTGTGTGAGAGTGAGTATAAAACATTTTTATTCATTTGGTTTGTTTTGCATTTTTAAAATTGTCTATAGTTTTATTACTGTTTTTCAGTTTTATTTGTTTCAGTACATCAAGGTAAACTAAATGAAAATATGAAAATAAGTTAAAGATTATGTATATTTTATTTTATTTTATTTCAGTTAATGTTTATTTTATTTAAAGTAACCAAAAAAAGTCTATGGTTTTGTTTGTTTTGTTTTAGTTAACTATAATAACCCAGCAACAAGCTCAGTCAAACATTTTCAAGATGACAGATGAAGTGACCATTATTATGAAATATTATAAGGGAACTACTATATTTTTATTTCTGTGCATTTCATGCATGAGAAGCTCTATTTGCTGCATTGTAGAGTTTGGAATCAGTCACTTTTAAGGATAGGGAATAGGGAGTAAAAGACTAGCGCTTCATGCCGGCTGTAATGTCGTGTTTGTGAGTGTGAGTGTATGTAGGTCGTGTGTCTGACAGCATGATCTCCTCCTCCAGATGCCGCTGATATCTTGTCCTCCAGCTCAGCAAGAGTCCTTGGCTCTGTTCTGTATTGGGAGCCTCTCTGTCCTGACATCCAATCAGATCCCTCGGTCTCCCTGTGCTGGCGAATCGGCACGCAGAACTCTGACTGTGTCCCCGCCCCCAACGCCACCCTCTACGGGAACAAACTGGTACGTGACGAAACCATGAACATCACGAGCAGGACCGTAGCTAATGTGAACACAATCACATTTACATACTTTCAAAATGGTTTATGAAACAGTCCATATGCAACAGTTAGTGTTTAAACAGTAGTGTGGTATATTGTTGTACATGACCTCATCATATTACATGTTTTATGTAAAAATGACTTTTAACAGTTCAGTCAAATGAGTCAGTAAAGAGATGCAATTAACTCCTCACACTTAAAATTCAGTGTTAACTTGGGTGCACTGCATACACTGTAGGGTTTGTCAAGATAAGTATTTCATGCCCTGTATAATAATAATAATAATAATTTAAAATATTTTTAGAGCTGTGAAACGATTAGTCGTGATTAATCGCATCCAAAATAAAAGTTTGTGTTTACATAATATAAGTGTGTGTACTGTGTATAATTATTATATATATATATAAATACACACACATGCATGTATATATTTAAGAGAAATGTGTTATTTATATATAAAATATTTCTATTTATATATAATATAAATGATATATAAATATATATGCAGTATATACATGCAAATGTTTCTCAAATATATACATGCATGTGTGTGTATTTATATATATATATATATATAAAATAATTATGCACAGTACACACACTTATATTATGTAAACACAAACTTTTATTTTGGATGCGATTAATCGTTGCACAGCACTAATATTTTTATATAATGACCTCAAAGTCGCTTAACAAAGACATAATGCATAATCCAAGCGGAACAAACAATACCTACATAAACATGTGAAATGCCAAACCTGACATAATAATAATAATTAATAAACAAATACATAAATAAATAAATAAATATACGAAGAAATATTGCTATTTCTGAGGTAAAACACGCCCCCCTCATTAGCATACAGAGGCAGAAATGTAGAAATAAACAAATGTGAACATAAATACATGCATACGTAAATAAATATGGAAATAAATAAGTGGACATAAATAAATGCATTAATAAATAAATGAAAAAATAAATAAATGTGGATAAAAATATAATTAAACATGAATTAATTTTTTTACATTCGTATATATTTATGTATTTTCGTTTTTTTACATTTCTTCATTTTTATTTATTTATTTATTTATTATTATGTCAGGTTTGGCATTCCATAAACAGAGACAAATAGAAGTGGGAAACTCGACAGATGCATATAAACTCTGAATGCATTTTGCTTTTTCAACAGAAATATGATGTGTCTGCCGTGGATGAACATCCTCAGATGTGTGTGAAGGTGATGCACGCTCGACCACACGTTAATGCATGATTAAAAGTGTGTGTGTTTCTCAAGTGTGCATACTTTGTGTTTTAGTTTTCTCTGAATGGCAGCCGGCGAGTCTTCTGTCCCTTCGAGTCGGGTGAGAAGCTGTCCTGCATTAGCTCATCTCTGCTGTCCTCATGTCTGACTGATGTGTGCTGATGTTCCTCAGACTCTGGATCTGAGTGGAGTGTGACGGTGGTTCCCGGATCTCTGCATCTGCATGTGTACCTGACGTCTGACATCGGCGCTGCTTTTGCTGCGCAGCTCTGCGTCAGAGATAAAGACACGTGTGCATCTCGAGGACACGTCATCTCACGTCAGCTGGTGAGTGAGAGTCCTCCTGTCCTGTGCTTTCTTTTCAGCAAAGACACTGACTACTTATGTGTATGGGGGTCATTTAATCAGTAAATGCGCCTGCGCGTCTTGCTCGTTTTTTTTTTTTTTTTACATTGCAGCAAAATAGACTTAAACTTAAACTTAAATCATAGATCATCATAGATCATCATAGCGCATCATAGATCATTATAGATCATCATAGATCATCATAGCTCATTATAGATCATTATAACTCATTATATAGATCATTATAGCTCATTATAGGTCATTATAGGTCATTATAGCTCATTATAGATCATTATAGATCATCATAGCGCATCATAGATCATTATAGATCATCATAGCTCTTCATAGATCATCATAGATCATTATAGCTCATTATAGATCATTATAACGCATTATATAGATCATTATAGATCATTATATATCATTATAGATCATTATACTCATTATAGCTCATTATAGATCATTATATCTCATTATAGATCATTATAGGTCATTATAGCTCATTATAGATCATTGTAGATCATTATAGATCATTGTAGGACATTATAGCTCATTATAGGTCATTGTAGATCATTATAGATCATTGTAGGACATTATAGATCATTGTAGATCATTATAGCTCATCATAGATCATCATAGCGCATCATAGATCATTATAGATCATTATAGATCATCATAGATCATCATAGCTCATCATAGATCATCATAGATCATCATAGATCATTATAGCTCATTATAGATCATTATAACTCATTATGTAGATCATTATAGATCATTATAGCTCATTATATATCATTATAGCTCATTATAGATCATTATACTCATTATAGCTCATTATAGATCATTGTGGATCATTATAGCTCATTATAGATTATTATAGCTCATTATAGCTCATTATAGCTCATTATAGATCATTGTAGATCATTATAGCTCATTATAGATCATTATAGATCATTATAGCTCATTATAGCTCATTGTAGATCATTAGATCATTATAGCTCATCATAGATCATTATAGCTCATTATAGCTCATTATAGATCACTATAGATCACTATAGATCATTATAGATCATTATACTCATTATAGCTCATCATAGCTTATCATAGATCATTATAGATCATTGTAGATCATTATAGATCATTGTAGATCATTATAGATCATTATAGCTCATTATATATCATTATAGCTCATTATAGATCATTATAGCTCATTATAGATCATTGTAGATCATTATAGCTCATTATAGATCATTATAGCTCATTATAGATCATTGTAGATCATTATAGATCATTATAGCTCATTATATATCATTATAGCTCATTATAGATCATTATACTCATTGTAGATCATTATACTCATTGTAGATCATTATAGATCATTATAGCTCATTATATATCATTATAGCTCATTATATATCATTATAGCTCATTATAGATCATTATACTCATTGTAGATCATTGTAGATCATTATAGCTCATTGTAGATCATTATAGCTCATTGTAGATCATTGTAGATCATTATAGCTCATTATAGATCATTATAGCTCATTATAGATCATTGTAGATCATTATAGCTCATTATAGATCATTATAGCTCATTATAGATCATTGTAGATCATTATAGATCATTATAGCTCATTATATCTCATTATAGATTATTGTAGATCAGTATAGATCATTGTAGATCATTATAGATCATTATAGATCATTATAGCTCATTGTAGATCATTATAGCTCATTGTAGATCATTATAGCTCATTGTAGCTCATTGTAGCTCATTGTAGATCATTGTAGATCATTGTAGATCATTGTAGATCATTATAGCTCATTATAGCTCATTGTAGATCATTATAGATCATTATAGCTCATTATATCTCATTATAGATTATTGTAGATCAGTATAGATCATTGTAGATCATTATAGATCATTATAGCTCATAGATCATTAAACCTCATTATAGCTCATTGTAGATCATTATAGATCATTATAGCTCATTATAGATCATTATAGCTCATTATATATCATTATAGCTCATTATATAGATCATTATAGATCATCAGCTGAGGATTAATAGTACGTTTTTTATTCTTATATGCTTTGTTCTAATCGCGATATGGAATAGTGTCTGTAAACCGCAAAAAGACTGTTTAAATATGAATCGCGTTTCTGTGTGTGAATGAACGAACGGCACAAATGCGCGCTGTTGTTACAGACGAAATATGAAATATTTCGCTGACTGGTTTTGGATAGATTATAAAGTTTTTACTGTAAAATAGACATCAAATAAGCTTTTGTTAGCCAGTTTCTGCTCATATGTTAAAATATATTGTATGTTTTGTCAAAAATAAACTCAGCAATTAAGATGTTATAGTATTTGTTCCAATGTAACGTTAGGCTATATCAAACTAATGAATCCATATGTATGATAAAATGTATACTTTAAAAAAAGAAAGATTATATTTGGATTTTATATATATATATATATATATATATATGTATTATTTTTTATTTTGTCCTCGCATTCTTTCTTGTGTGACACACCTGAATGAAAGGCTCATAATGCAGGTCATTATGCGGCTCATTATGCGGCTCATTATGCGGCTCATTATGCAGGTCATTATGCAGGTCATTATGCAGGTCATTATGTCTTCTCATGTGTGAACCTGATATTTCACGCCCCCATGCATATTGCTTTTTCAAACAACAAGTGTTTTACCAAATTTAAATCAATGTATTCTAGGCAACAAAATCCATTAGTCAAAAGTCTTGTGGACACATATTTAGTATGTGTTTTGTGGCCTTATTTCAGACACTTTAATTTTTAGTTTTTTGAATAACCATGCATAAACATTATTCTCTCAAAAATACAAACATGTACACATACATGTTGCTCATATATTATGGTAGCCCTGTTTGTGCTAAATAGAGTGTAATTACACCTTTGCCATTCATATATTTATAAGCAACTGAAAAAAGCACAAACGTCAGAACATCTCAAGGACCCCTTTAGACCCCACTGGGTTAAGATAGTATGCCTATGTAAATATTTTTTTTTATTTCAGGATTCTTTGATGAATAGAAAGTTCAAAAGAACAGCATTTATCTGAAGTAGAAGCTTTTGTAACATTATACATCACCGTTCAAAAGTTTGGGGTCAGTAAGAATTCTCATTTTATTTTTTGGAGGAAATAAAATAAATCAATACTTTTATTCATCAAGGATGAATTAAATTGATCAAAAGTTACAGTAAAGACATTTATAATGTTACAAAAGATTCTATTTCAGATAAATGCTGTTCTTTTGAACTTTCTATTCATCAAAGAATCCTGAAAAAAAAATTACACACCTGTTTTCAACATTGATAATAATCATAAATGTTTATGAGCATCAGATCATCATATTCTCCTGATTTCTGAAGGATCGTGACACTGAAGACTGGAGTAATGATGCTGAAACTCAGCTTTGATCACAGGAATAAATTACACTTTAAAATATATAAAAATAGAAAACAGTTATTTTCAATTTTTATAATATTTAACAATAATAATGTTTTTGTTTTTTTAATCAAATAAATGCAGCCTTGGTGAGCAGAAGAGACCTCTTTTATCACATTAAAAATCAAAGATCAAAGCTTTTGACTGGTAGTGTAAATAATCCTATATATATGTATATAACCTACCCTGTATATAATCCTATATATATGTATATAACCTACCCTGTATATAATCCTATATATATATATATATATATATATATATATATATATATATATATAACCTACCCTGTATATAATCCTATATATATATATAACCTACCCTGTATATAATCCTATATATATATATATATATATATATATATATATAACCTACCCTGTATATAATCCTATATATGTATGTATATAACCTACCCTGTATATAATCCTATATATATGTATATAACCTACCCTGTATATAATCCTATATATATATATATATATATATATATATATATATATATATAACCTACCCTGTATATAATCCTATATATATATATATATATATAAATAACCTACCCTGTATATAATCCTATATATGTATGTATATAACCTACCCTGTATATAATCCTATATATATATATATATATATATATAACCTACCCTGTATATAATCCTATATATGTATGTATATAACCTACCCTGTATATAATCCTATATATATATATATATATATAACCTACCCTGTATATAATCCTATATATGTATGTATATAACCTACCCTGTATATAATCCTATATATATATGTATATAACCTACCCTGTATATAATCCTATATATATATGTATATAACCTACCCTGTATATAATCCTATATGTATATAACCTACCCTGTATATAATCCTATATGTATATAACCTACCCTGTATATAATCCTATATATGTATGTATATAACCTACCCTGTATATAATCCTATATATATATATATATATATATAACCTACCCTGTATATAATCCTATATATATATATATATATATATAACCTACCCTGTATATAATCATATATATATATATAACCTACCCTGTATATAATCCTATATATATATATATATATAACCTACCCTGTATATAATCCTATATACATATGTATATAACCTACCCTGTATATAATCCTATATGTATATAACCTATCCTGTATATAATCCTATATGTATATAGCCTACCCTGTATGTAATCCTATATGTATATAACCCTCACTCCTGTAATACTGGTGTCCTCAGGACGGGGGCGCCGCTGAGATGAGCCTGCGCTTCCCCTTCCTCTCGTCAGGACTGTGTGTGCAGGTAATACCACAATAACAGCTTTATAGCACTGTTCGTCACTACAGCACTCGTACTGTTTCTGAAGTATATATATGACCTGCAAAGAACACTGCAGTATGTGTGTAACGAGATGCTTGTGTCACGATTCTCCATACTCCATACATATCACCATACTGAACTATTATATTATTGCGATACTCCAAGACATATGATAAAAGGTTAACAAAAAATGAACTGTCGATTAAAATGTGAAATTTGGTATTACATTGTGTGTGTAAATGAATAGATGTGGACTTGGTGCTGAAACCCAAAAGCAGGACAATAGAGACTCCAGAATAACTATATTCATGATTCTGAAGCTGAAAATACAGCATTAGTTTAGTCGAATATGCTTGAACTCTGACTATATATATTACAAATTATGTTGGCCACTTTTTACTGGTAACATCAGACATTTGGCATTATCAGGAGCCTCAAATATTCCTCCATTGCATTATTATACATTATATTCAACATTATCGTACAGTAGTCAACATTTGAAGCGGATCAAAACCTTTCATCAAAGTTATACATGAATTTTGAACAATTCCTGTTCTTGACTTGAGACAACTTTGAGGAACTTTTTTGATCCACTTCAAATGTCGACTACTGTAGTTTAATGTAGTACTGACACTAAAACTCTGTAAACTTGCATTTTGTGTGTGTGTGTGTGTGTGTGTGTGTGTGTGTAGGTGTGGCGCTTGGATCTCCATGGAAGAAGAATAATCTGCCCTGACTGTAAGTATAAACTAGGGCTGCACGATATTGAAGGAAAATGCAATACGATAATGCATAAAATGTGTAAAATAAACTTAAATTATCTCTAAAATATATTTACAGTTATATAACCTACATACATGTTTCACATTCTTTAAACATCCCTACAGCTTCTGATGTTTTACTGTCGCTCAGAAGTGTTATTTTAACATCAGTGGGGTTTAGGGTTTCAGGTTATCCTACGTTAGGTTTATTTAACAACAGAAACTGAATAATTAAATATAAAAATGAAAAACTGCTTAGTTTTCCAAGTATGAATCCAATATATAAAAAAGTTATTCAGCCAAGAGCAGTGAGTGATTTTCTCTCTGTCTTTTGTTCATGACTCCAGTTATTGCAAGTCGTTGCGATATACACACTGTATATTTAGATGTATTACGCCGCCCTAGTGCAGACACTGATCATGAGCGCTGCTCTGTGATGGCGTGACACTAATGTTCCCGCTCCTGCACGCTCTCAGTCACACACAGGCGCTGGGGTCTCGTCACCGGCGCGTCTCTGACTCTTCTGACTCTTCTGTGTGTTCTGCTGTTCATCACACGCTGGCGGATCAGGAGCACATCAGGTCAGTCCACAAACATTCCTGCGGGAGTTCAGAAACACACAAACATCACAAACTATTATATTAAAATTCTTGGTAACACTTTACAATAAGGTTTATTAGTTAAAGGACAACTCCGGCGCGAAATTAACCTTTGGTCTAATTACATATTGGTACATAGTCAACCGTTCTCTGAGATTTGTTTTCATGATTATCAAATGTAAAGAGTTTTATCTCTAAAAACTGTTTAGCTTATAACGCTAGTATATAGGGCATAGAGTAATGAAAATAAAAATCGCTAGTTAATACCACTAACAAGGCTGGAAAACACAATCTTTGTAAAACAGTCTCGACCAGTCGAATCATGAACGCCGAGCCAGGTGCGCTGAACAGAGTTCATTTTAATCCAACCAAACCTGCCAAGTGTGAACACACACCCTCAGTGTAGGCGAAGTCCTACTCGGCCGCCATCTTGGCAACGCCTCCAGCTATTCCGGACTAACGAGACCAGCTCCTGTCTAAATGAACGGGCAGAGAGTCAGACACTCTCACTGGTCACTGGGACATAAAAACTGCATGTATAGAAACAGCAGTAAAATATGATCAAAATCGCTGAAAAAGTTTGATGACTTTGCCCCAAAATAAGGTTTAAAACGCCTTTCCCCCACAGGTTATACTTTTATACGCATGCGCAAGCGTTCTCGTCTGCGCTGTGGCAGACCTCACCTGTGCGTCAGTGAACCAGACGATAGGCTTACATGTTTCCCGGCTCGACTGTTAAAAGCAGACGATTGGCTTTCCAGCGGGAGGGGCGGGGCATGTGCACAACCGCCATCTGTGGCGTTACGGGTTTGCCCTATATAGTTGTGTTGAGGACTGAGGAAGTGGCATGTCTCTATATAAATAGTCTCTGGTGTAGGTGACCCTCTGTTGCAGGGGTTGACAGTGGGCCACACCCAAAAAGGGGCAAATTTGACAAGCTATAATAAATGATCTGGTATTTTGAACTGAAATTTCAGACACATTCTAGAGACACCAGAGATTAATATTACATCTTGTGAAAAGGGGCATAATATGTCACCTTTAAAATGCTGTGTTAGAAAGGATAATTGTATGTCTTTCTTTCCTCAGTGTGGCGTAGCACTGACCGACGCCCCGTGCTGCTTGTGTGCTCGTCTACCGGCTCGTCACACGTCTCTGCAGTGTGCAGTTTGGCCTCCGGCCTGCAGGGGGTGCTGTGTATGGACGTCAGGCTGGCGCAGTGGATGCAATGCCACCCACAATCCTCTCTGGCTCAGCTGGGACCCGTGCCGTGGCTGTACGGTCAGTGTCGGGCCGTTCAGAAGGCCGGCGGGCTCGTCCTGATCGCCTGGAGCCCTGACGCACATCGGGCTTATCTAAGATGGAGGAACAGCGAAGGAAAGGCTACGTTCAGTGCTGTTGAAGAAGAAGAAGAAGAAGAGGAAGAAGCACAGGAGGAAGAATGCATGGAAAAAGCAACTGAGTTGTCGTGTATCACGGCTCCTGTGTTTAACGCTGCGCTGTCCAGTCTGTGGATGGGAATACGCAGCGATGGTTACGCTCAGGGGTTCAGGCTAGTTAGCTTCCAGAACAACAACAATAACACTTTCATCCCGAAATCGCTCCGGTGTGTCCGGAAGTACTGCCTCCCGAAGGACCTTTCATCTTTAATACACGACCTGACCGGCTCAATCACTAGATGGCGATGTTTGCCACGTCTTCTATCCAAAGCGCTGTCGTTCTTCATGTCTCGGCAGCTCGCGCCGATGCTAGCGGCGAAGCTTCCCGTGCCGTCCGACAGCCCTAAACTCGTTCCTGGCTTCTCACGGAAAGTAACGAGCGGGACGAAGCGAAAGACGTGGAGGCAAAAGAAGCGCAGAAGTAAAGTCGTAACATCGTGTTTGTCCGGAAAAGGGAGTCGGAAGAAAAAGACTGCGCCAGAGTCAATGAATTTGTAGCATGCGTTGGCATTATAGAGTGCAAAAAAATATGGACATGATGTAACCCGTTGGTTTCTGAAGAGCATTTTTGAAGCCTAAAGTGGACGGAGCCGGCCGTCGCCATCTTGGCAGAGCATCACTCCTGGATAACCGAAAATATGCTGCGAGGCGGATTAGCTGAGGTGACGTGACGCTAACAGACAGCAGACAAACAGTGACATCAGCGGAAATCCACCTATCACTCAAGAGGCCACGCCCTTAATTATGCAGAACTTTAAGGCTCAATATAATTTAAACAGATGAGTTATAAAACAATTCACCCCCCTCACAGTTGTCATGAAGGGTAAAATTACCTATATAGACCAAAATCACGTTTTGCACCAGGCTGTAAACTAATTTTTTTAGCTGTAAAGTTGGGCATTTTAACATGGGGGTCTATGGGATTGACTCTCTTCTGGAGCCTGACTCTAGTGGCCAGTCGGTGAATTGCAGTTTAAGTCTCTTCCGTGTTGGATTCAAGAGAGAGACTGGAAGGTTTCCGTTTGGTCGGCACACAGAAGGAATGAGAAACAGTCGGACTGATCAAAGCAGAGGTGATTCAGACAGAGAGTTACCTGCAGATTTCAGTGCAACATAACAGTCCGTCCAGCAGGGGGCAGAGACATTAAACATTCTCACAGCGAAGTACGGGTTTCGTTCTTCGCTTAGGAGTGAAAAGAAGTTTGAAATACCTTTGCATCTGATCATGGTGATGTTTGGACCAGTTCTGAAATTCAGTCACGTCACGTTTATTCATACAGCACTTTATACAATAGATTGCTTTAAAGCAGCAGCTTTACAGTATTAAACATGAAAAACAGTGTCAATGTCGCTTTCAATTAGAATTACAACTTCAGTTACTTCTATAAAGCAGCTTTCAGTGTGTTTTTCACTCACATCTGACCTCAATGGACTGAACAGAATAAATTCATCTGAGACGATTTACACCTCAAAGAAGGCGGAGCCTCAGAGCCACACCCACCTATTACATCATCACCACTGACCAATGGGAGTTCAAATGTGTTTACCAGCTGGAGTGAATTTTTCACTTCACCAAGCTTTCACACTTCAAACGAACTTCATTTTGGTCTGATTTTTGTTCAAAGTCACACCATTTCGTTCTTCAATCTCACATGAAGTACATCAGGGCCTTCACATGCAAAACCTGTGCTGATTGAAAGAAAACAAGTGAACAAAAGATTGAATCCAATAGTTGGTGATAATATAGCACAAGGAGAGATTTACAAGCAGTTTAACTGGTCATTTTCGACTGGAAATATCAAATTAGTTAAGGATTTCAGCCTATTGTATTGTTACTCCTCCTCATGATATTAAGATGAACCGCTTGTTGAATTTCCTCATTTGTAAGTCACTTTGGATAAAAACATCTGCTTAATGAATGCATGTGAAGAATGAAATGAACTCCCTAGAAAGACTGGTGCAGAGAAATGAAGAGCATGTAAAGTATTTATCATCTGACCTGTTTTTTTTATTAATGAAAAGCCCCCAACCTGTAAAGTCTGGTCTCAAAGAAAATCTAGAGTGTCCTATTGGTAATAATGCTGTCCACACATGCACTCATGTTGTAAATATAATCATTTCTGACACCTGAAGCCTTCAATAGAAGCACTCTCTCAAGGAAATAACAGTGACCTCATGTGAAATTCTCTATTTTTGTATAAAAACCTGCATCTGTAGACTTTTATTTGTTCATCAGTATAAATAAATGCACCACACATCCAGTATACTCCAATTTACCTGATTATTATTTCTCCACAGCCCAGTATAATTATCTGTAAAACAAACAAATCAACCTGAAGAAGATGTAAAGCAGTTTTCAGGTAGTCACAATGATGTTATCTTTATTTTGACAGAATCAGGAACCATCTTGGATCCATTTGACCAACAGTAAAATCTATGCAAATGTGTCTGTATAGCGGGAATGTTTTTTATGTTTATGTTTCATAAAATGCATATAAAATTCATTAAATGCAAGTTACATGGACCTGAAACGGGATCTATATCCTGGATCCTGTCAGAAAGCTATTTCCCCTCGAGCTATTATCATAAATGTTTTGTGCGCAACTGTGTTCGTGAAATGCTACCGAACAGGTTTTCTCAACGGCCCGATGCTTCAGACGAGTCACGTGTGTCCGACCGTCAGAGAGTTCATCACACCGATTATGGAAAGCTTATGCAAAATATCCCAAAACTCTCGTTTAACATGCGTTAGGTCTGGACACCTGCTGGAACAAACAAACCAATGAGTAAGTGCGCTTCATTCCGGATTATCAGTCATCGATATGCTCCCCACAATTTTGAATGTTCCTCAGTAATACAACAATCTCTTGACTGAGTTATTTGTAGAATTTGCCAACATAACGAACATTAGGATGACCATATTTTGATTACCGAAAACCAGGACACTCGGCCCGGCAATGAGAGACTCAAATGATACTCGAAGTTTACTCAAAGATGTCTTATTAATTTAAAGGACATTTAAAGTAGGCTATGCCTCCTCTGTATGGAATGAAAATTGTTATATTACAAAATACTATCTATAACCAAAGACACAAATTCAGATAGGCTTCTCAGAGGTTACTTAACATGTTTTATTATGACTGGTTTCAGAAATAATGTCTTTTCTGTATTAGAATAAAAAATTAAATAAAAAATACCTCCAAAGTGAACAAATATTGCTCTCTCAAACTTACAAAAACTAACTAACAAAAGATATTTATATCTTTAGTTTTCTTCTTCCTCTTTATCCTGTTTTTCTTCCTCATCCTCCTTGTTTGCCCATCTATATTTTGCCCTAGAGCTGATCTTTCCCAGCAGTTTTTTGTTGCTTAACAAATAAGTATGCAAGTATTTGAGAGACGTGTCTTTGAAGTTGTATTGCACAGAATCCCTCAATGACTCAGCAGAGGTTCCTCTCCTTTGTCCCCTGGCTCTGCATCAGTGAGAAAACCCTCTCAACATTTGCATTGTGGGTCAATTTAATGGCCCAATGAAAAATAATGAAAACCAGGACATTTTCATTATTTTATAAAAAACAGCCAGGACGTGAGAACAGGACGTTAGTCACCCTAACGAACATTGCATTATAAGCTGAGGTCACTACAGACTTTGAGCGCGCGAAACGGTAGTGATATAATGACGTCAGCACCGCCTTTTTTTATAAAAATAAATTCAACATATTTAATAATAAATCCAAAAGGTAAAAATATAAAACATACAATCTACTATAATTTGCTGCAAAAGTGCATTCTCTTAATTCAGCCAAGAGGTCAAGCTGTTAATTATTGATCTCCTGAAGATTAGCATGAACTTATGTTTCTGGTGGTCTTCTTTGACGTTTTATGGTTGGCAAATGGTGAGGGAAAAAAATACTTGAGAAAAAAAAACCCTCTTCATGTACATGTTTAGTCTTTAGTCCTGTTTATTAACCCTGTCGTTGAGATGTTTAAATAGTATTTGAACACTAACTTACAGTTGCATTTTTGTTTAAAGTCCCCCTGCAGTGAAAATCCAGCTTTTAATGCTGTTTATATGTCTTTATGGTGTTTTTAATATGCTTTAAAGGGGTCATCGGATGCCCATTCTTCCATGGGGGGTGTAGAATGGCTGAGGGCGGAAATATGCTAATACGGGAATATGCTAATATGTGACAGTCCGTCAGCGGTAGTGGGCGGAGCATGAGCATTATGACATCATAGTGCTCAGAACACCCAAAAGCCTGATTATTGAGAGTTTAGACTATTTAAGGATTAAAAAAAGGGAGTTAATGGATTTTTTTCATTGTATGGTGGTTGTGTCCACAAACTGCAGACACATTTATATGCAAACACCATATTAAAAGTGAATTTTGCATCAGATGACCCCTTTAAGACACACCATCCACTTCGGCAGATATTGTAAGTCCACAAGACTGAAGTGAGTCCAATTTGTAAACTTCTATACACTTTTACCCAACAGTCAAAGCGGTATTACATCACAAAAGTGTGGACTCGTCTCAGAGGAAGATCACGAGGGTGTAACAAATTAGCTCTATGAAATATTAATAATCAATTATAACTTGTTATGAATTAATGAATTTATTAATTATGAATATTTGGGTCAGTTAATTGGATTAACTTGATGTAGCTAAATTAATATTACAATCAATTAATCAGTTCGTCCAACAAACTCTTTTGATTATTAATTTATTCTAAGAAAAGGGTATCTTCCATGGCCACAGAAAGATCATTATTTCTTAGCATGTCCAGGGCTTTGAGCATGTAACAAGATCAAGATCGTAAAAGAGACTTTGTTTGCAAGCAGTGAATCAGAACCAAATACATATTGTGCACAAGTTTTATTAACTAAATCACAAACATAACTAAACTAAACAAACATACATACATACAGTACATACATATATAGGTGACAGGGTGAGTGATAGAGTGAAACTGGAAGCAGGGAATGGAACTATAGAGAAGATCCATTTAACTGTGAAAAGAACCAGCAGCTTATCTATTTTCAGAGCATTTCATTTAAATTGATACTTGCATTTTTGTAGTGGGAACAATTGAAGTTGTAGAATTTGGTTGAAAGTTCTCTCTATCCATGAACGCATGGCTGGTTGTGAGCCGAGGCCTTGCTGGGCCTGGGCCGGAGAGGCAGCGCAGAGCACCCAGGAGGAGAGGGAGCTGATGGTTGGAGTCGTTGTGCCGAACTCCAGGGATTGTCCTTGGTTCTGTTGTGTTTGAGAGACTTCTCTCTCCTGAATGAGCACACGGCTGGTTGAGAGTCGAGGCCTAGCAGGCTGTGGTCACAGGCAGGGGCCGGGGGCCCGGTCGGGGGTCGTTACAGACACCCACCCGAAGAAGCAGCCGTGAAGTCCAGAAAGCAAGAGATCGCTGATCTTGTGATCAGTGATGTTTAAAGCGTGAAGATGTCTCACCCTCTGGGGGTCTGTGGGCCAATAAGAAGAGTTCCCTTTGGAGGGACATTTTTACGACCCATTGTTCTCTAGGAGGCATTTGAATATGTAATTTCATTGGGTGTTTAGGAGAAGAATCTTCACAGTTCTTATAATACTAATGCGTCACAAAGTTAGAAAAAATGTAATGTAAATTAACAAATGGGGGACAAAGTTTGGAGTTTATAGAGACCAAATGTCCCACACGTGAATTTGGTTAACCATAGTTTGCAAAGTTTGAAACATTAACCCATTAGAGTTTACACTAAGACATTAGCCAAACCACATAAAAGGAAAATCATGAGATGGGAAACTGAGATACCTTTATACAATTCTCAAGTGGATATATATATATATATAGAATATATAGGATTAACAGGGTTCATTTCTCCTTCTCAGTAAGAATTAAGAGAGAGTCACAACTCTCTGGAAATTCCTTTCGGGGTCGTAATACTTGTTATGAGTCTAAAGGCCTGTTATCGCGCGCGAATTTCGCGTTGAGCCTCGTGACTAAACAAAGGCCGCCAATGTGAGTGTGCACACGGGCGCTCAAACACAAACCGGTCTTGCCGAGCACACATACGTAACGGGGAAGAAGATATCCAGCGTCTACACTGCCAGGAAGAAATAAGACGAGGAAGATGCAAGGCCAGTAAAACGTGTTTCTGTTTTACATTGAGCGCCATCTAATGTCAGGGAATGAATTTGCATGTTCACTCAGCTTATCGTCAGCGAAAATCACTTGGGTGTGAACTCAAAAAACGCGTTGAAAAACGCTGGCGAATAACGCGCGCCGATATTCGTCCCGGTGTGTATGGCCCTGTATGTGTCCTGTAACGGGACACCAGGCTCTGCAAGTAAGCTTCATTTGGGATGTTATTTTCGGGGGAGTTTCATAGACCTTTGATGGGACAGTGAGTTTACTGGATTGTTCATTAAATATAATGAATAATTAGTGTGTGTCTGATTGGTCCAGACGCTACAAGGGCTTATGGGTGCATTTGAAGCAGGGCCTTTTTATCACAGAATTCTTGAAAATCATATTCAGTGTTAAAGCCAACATGAAACCACGTTTGCAACCCATTTTAGTTCTCTAAACGATATTGAATGTGAAAAAAAATCAGGGATTGTTTCTGGTGAAAAATTGTTGTTTGGAGAACAGGGTGATAAATCAGCTGAAAGTTATTACGATTGGATGAAAGATTACAAATATATTTTTTGGTTACACTTCATTTTAAGGTGTCCTTGTTACAGTGTAGCCTACATACAATTAAGTACTGAGTAATATTCATTAGCTACATGAACTTATACAGGTTTAGGGTTAGTTTCATGTAATTATGCATGATTTAGTTATTAATATAGTAACATATGTAACAGGGACACACAACAAGGTGATACCGACTTGTTTTAGCAATGATGAATCGCTCACAATAAGGGAGGAAAGTTGAAAGTTGACGTCAAATCTACCATCTCTAGATCTCAGCATACCATTTCCAGCCCATGCACTTCTTTAAGCTACGTGAGTTAAACAAGGTATTCATTTGCAAGAAGTGTGTCTGGCTAAAGGAGAGCGCACACAGCAGGAACTTCAGCAAACATCGTGTTCGAGCTTCAGTAGTTTTCAGTTGGCATAAACAAATGTTCCTTCATGCAGACACGAGTCCTTGAACAATACAAACACTGGAAAGACAAGCTAATTTTCACATAAATTGAGCTCAAATATGTCACGATGTAATATGAGTGCTTCGGGTTTAGTTGCTATATTTGCATATTTACTAACTCTGTGTGACACAAACACGCACATGCAAAGCTCAGGACACGATAAACAACACGATCTTCCTCCATATTCACATGTGCACTCGTTTTACGACTCGTTTTAAACGCCTGGCCAGGGAGTGACCGTGAATCCCAAATACCCAAATTATTCTTTAAATAACCTAAAACCTGTGCTGTGAGACAAACATATCTTGAATGTATATGATTTTGAACATCGACATTGTAAAGCATTTGACCAGTGGTTTATTTTTTACAATTCATCTGCAAACTGCTGTTATATAGAGTTGGGAATCGTTTGAATTTGAGCGATTCCAGTTCAGATTCTGCTGATCGACTCTTATAGATTCCCAGTTTTGATTCCAATAAGTAAAAAAAAAAGAAAAAAGATATCGTTCACCTCAAAGTCTTTTTGCAAAGCATTTCATCGCAGCTGAATATCATGAACAAAAATCTACAGGCTAAAGAACGCTTCAGTAAACACTCAATAAGATTTAATAAATAAATAAATACAACATAAAGATATAAGACGTTTTTAAGATTTTCAGATATTCATGTACAGAAACTGAACTCAAATATTAAATAACACTACACCTTATAAACAAAATATACATTAAAAATACAAAAGTTATTTTGTATATGATTCTAAGATAATAGGAAATTCAATTTAAGTATTTTTCTTAAATGTGTAGCCTATATTTTATATTATGTCTGTATATTTAGGATATGTGTTTAGATGTCTTGTCATTCTTGTGGCTGTTTTAAATGTTCTCTAGAAATGAATTAAACTTGAACCTTTTATAACAAGTATCCGATTCCTGTCCTTATGGATCCGATTCCAGAATTGGAATTGATTTTCGATTCCCAATCCTAGTTATAACAGTTCGAAATGTAAAAACATCAGAAAGGTTTTTTATTTTTGATGGTTCCATGGAGAACTTTTAACGTCTAAAGGTTCTTCTAATGGAAAAAGGTTCTTTAGATGGTTCTGGTGTTAAAATGGTTCTTTGGGGAACCAAAACACTTCTATGGCGCCCCTGAGAAATAACCTGTTATTTTTAAGAGTGTTAGAAACAATCTGTATTTTTATAATAAATGTCTGGCAACCCTGCTGCAAGAAATGAACTGTGAATAAAAGAGTAACTGCCTGAATTGAATTTAAATAAAGTTAAGATAGGAGTTTTTTTTGTTAAACTCTTCATCAGCATCAACTAGATCGTGTCATTTTCAATTAGAGTGTTTATAGACTTTTTTATTGAATGCCAGTCACATATAAATAATAAACATGACAATAAATATTATACAAAAAGAATACAAAACAAATAAGAAAATAAAATATAGTGTAATTAAAATTACTAATAAAAGAAAAGGAACAGGTATGAGATCATCATTGTTATGATGCCAGAAGGACGAAGCAGAGAGAGAATCCAAGTGCAGCTAATTTAATAAAAATAACAGGAGAAACAAGGAACACTGAAGCAAATACAACGACCGACAAACCACATCTGAAACAGAGGTATAAAAAGACAGGCAAACAAGCTAAACAAGATAACAAGGGGGCGTGGCTAATCAGAAACAAATGGGGAGACTAATCAACAAAACAGGGAACAGCTGAAACATGAAAGGACAGGGGAACACATGACAGACAAGAACAAGATACACAAACACAAAACCCACACCGTGAACCCTCAAAACAAAACACTAAAGTTCAGGAGGGTGGTGAAGTGGAGGCGGTCCTGGGGGAGGGACGGAGGGCCAGGCCCGTGCAGGGAACAGAACCAGGGCCTTGCAATGGCGGGCATGGGCCATGGAACGTGGGCGGAGCATGACGCGCAGGCGGCGGCCAGGGCGGGGACGACACCGGCTCGGGAACAGCAGACACCGGCTCGGGAACAGCAGACACCGGCTCGGGAACAGCAGACACCGGCTCGGGAACAGCAGACACCGGCTCGGGAACAGCAGACACCACCGGCTCGGGAACAGCAGACACCACCGGCTCGGGAACAGCAGACACCACCGGCTCGGGAACAGCAGACACCACCGGCTCGGGAACAGCAGACACCACCGGCTCGGGAACAGCAGACACCACCGGCTCGGGAACAGCAGACACCACCGGCTCGGGAACAGCAGACACCACCGGCTCGGGAACAGCAGACACCACCGGCTCGGGAACAGCAGACACCACCGGCTCGGGAACAGCAGACACCACCGGCTCGGGAACAGCAGACACCACCGGCTCGGGAACAGCAGACACCACCGGCTCGGGAACAGCAGACACCACCGGCTCGGGAACAGCAGACACCACCGGCTCGGGAACAGCAGACACCACCGGCTCGGGAACAGCAGACACCACCGGCTCGGGAACAGCAGACACCACCGGCTCGGGAACAGCAGACACCACCGGCTCGGGAACAGCAGACACCACCGGCTCGGGAACAGCAGACACCACCGGCTCGGGAACAGCAGACACCACCGGCTCGGGAACAGCAGACACCACCGGCTCGGGAACAGCAGACACCACCGGCTCGGGAACAGCAGACACCACCGGCTCGGGAACAGCAGACACCACCGGCTCGGGAACAGCAGACACCACCGGCTCGGGAACAGCAGACACCACCGGCTCGGGAACAGCAGACACCACCGGCTCGGGAACAGCAGACACCACCGGCTCGGGAACAGCAGACACCACCGGCTCGGGAACAGCAGACACCACCGGCTCGGGAACAGCAGACACCACCGGCTCGGGAACAGCAGACACCACCGGCTCGGGAACAGCAGACACCACCGGCTCGGGAACAGCAGACACCACCGGCTCGGGAACAGCAGACACCACCGGCTCGGGAACAGCAGACACCACCGGCTCGGGAACAGCAGACACCACCGGCTCGGGAACAGCAGACACCACCGGCTCGGGAACAGCAGACACCACCGGCTCGGGAACAGCAGACACCACCGGCTCGGGAACAGCAGACACCACCGGCTCGGGAACAGCAGACACCACCGGCTCGGGAACAGCAGACACCACCGGCTCGGGAACAGCAGACACCACCGGCTCGGGAACAGCAGACACCACCGGCTCGGGAACAGCAGACACCACCGGCTCGGGAACAGCAGACACCACCGGCTCGGGAACAGCAGACACCACCGGCTCGGGAACAGCAGACACCACCGGCTCGGGAACAGCAGACACCACCGGCTCGGGAACAGCAGACACCACCGGCTCGGGAACAGCAGACACCACCGGCTCGGGAACAGCAGACACCACCGGCTCGGGAACAGCAGACACCACCGGCTCGGGAACAGCAGACACCACCGGCTCGGGAACAGCAGACACCACCGGCTCGGGAACAGCAGACACCACCGGCTCGGGAACAGCAGACACCACCGGCTCGGGAACAGCAGACACCACCGGCTCGGGAACAGCAGACACCACCGGCTCGGGAACAGCAGACACCACCGGCTCGGGAACAGCAGACACCACCGGCTCGGGAACAGCAGACACCACCGGCTCGGGAACAGCAGACACCACCGGCTCGGGAACAGCAGACACCACCGGCTCGGGAACAGCAGACACCACCGGCTCGGGAACAGCAGACACCGGCTCGGGAACAGCAGACACCGGCTCGGGAACAGCAGACACCGGCTCGGGAACAGACGACACCGGCTCGGGAACAGACGACACCGGCTCGGGAACAGACGACACCGGCTCGGGAACAGACGACACCGGCTCGGGAACAGACGACACCGGCTCGGGAACAGACGACACCGGCTCGGGAACAGACAACACAGACTCTGGCTCGGAGGCGCCATCTTGTCCGTAGACACTGGCTCGGAGGCGGCCATCTTGTCTCATCGGCCATCGGTCTCTGGCTCGGCAGACGTGACCTGGGCGGTCTCTGGCTCGGCAGACGTGACCTGGGCGGTCTCTGGCTCGGCAGACGTGACCTGGGCGGTCTCTGGCTCGGCAGACGTGACCTGGGCGGTCTCTGGCTCGGCAGACGTGACCTGGGCGGTCTCTGGCTCGGCAGACGTGACCTGGGCGGTCTCTGGCTCGGCAGACGTGACGTGAGCGGCCTCTGGCTGGACGTGGCTGGACGTGGCTGACGTGGCGTGAGCGGTCTCTGGCTGGACGTGGCTGACGTGACGTGAGCGGCCTCTGGCTGGACGTGGCTGGACGTGGCTGACGTGACGTGAGCGGTCTCTGGCTGGACGTGGCTGACGTGACGTGAGCGGTCTCTGGCTGGACGTGGCTGACGTGACGTGAGCGGTCTCTGGCTGGACGTGGCTGACGTGACGTGAGCGGTCTCTGGCTGGACGTGGCTGACGTGACGTGAGCGGTCTCTGGCTGGACGTGGCTGACGTGACGTGAGCGGTCTCTGGCTGGACGTGGCTGACGTGACGTGAGCGGTCTCTGGCTGGACGTGGCTGACGTGACGTGAGCGGTCTCTGGCTGGACGTGGCTGACGTGACGTGAAGCTCTGGCTGGACGTGGCTGACGTGAAGCTCTGGCTGGACGTGGCTGACGTGAAGCTCTGGCTGGACGTGGCTGACGTGAAGCTCTGGCTGGACGTGGCTGACGTGAAGCTCTGGCTGGACGTGGCTGACGTGAAGCTCTGGCTGGACGTGGCTGACGTGAAGCTCTGGCTGGACGTGGCTGACGTGAAGCTCTGGCTGGACGTGGCTGACGTGAAGCTCTGGCTGGACGTGGCTGACGTGAAGCTCTGGGCTGGACGGGACCAGCGGCGAATGGGGCCCTGGGCTGGACATCACCAACCCAGGGTCGAAGAATGGCCAGCGTGGAGAGTGGTGTCGGGGCTCCTCTCGACCACCTCCTCTACTGAGGCCTCCACGTGTCCCACGAAACTTGACCAACCGGGTCCCCTCAAAAGAGTGGCCTCTCCTCCGCTCGGTGGCTGGAGAAGAGACACTGGCGAACATGCTGCTGGAATCAGTGTTGGTTGGTCGTTCTGTTATGATGCCGGAAGGACGAGGCAGAGAGAGAATCCAAGTGCAGCTAATTTAATAAAAATAACAGGAGAAACAAGGAACACTGAAGCAAATACAACGACCGACAAACCACATCTGAAACAGAGGTATAAAAAGACAGGCAAACAAGCTAAACAAGATAACAAGGGGGCGTGGCTAATCAGAAACACATGGGGAGACTAATCAACAAAACAGGGAACAGCTGAAACATGAAAGGACAGGGGAACACATGACAGACAAGAACAAGATACACAAACACAAAACCCACACCGTGACAATCATATAAATCGCATAAAAGCTTCACATAAAGACCTAGTATGTTTTGCTTTACAATTTTTCAACCCATATAGTAACTCAATATCATTTTTCATTTCTATCTGAAATTACAAAAAGTTGGGGTCTCCTTTAGCCCAGTGTAGCCCCCATAATTAAACAGAGATTAACAATAAAGGCCACATTTGGTAGTAATCTTTGTCTATTTAAATAAAAAAAGACATCTTTTCAGCAAAGAGAACTTTCATTCCTAAGCATTTACAAAGAAAACATTCCACATCTAGCCATCACATTCAGCTATAAATGCAAATAAAAAATAAGTGGACAACATTTTCTTTCTCAGTCCCACAGAAATCACATGTAACATCTACAACAGTCCGAACCCGAGAAACTGCGCATTTCATTTATCGTGCGATTTATACGCTAAAAATAGTTTTTGCGTGAATATGATACGGAGTTTATGGCGTGTAATACGCACGCACTCCACATCCTAATCCTACACAATGGGTTACAGTGCGTATATGCACGCGAAAAAACATCTTTGGCGTATAAATGGCACGAGAAATAAAATTCGTGGTAGATACACACTTTTATGAGATCGTGTTGCGTTTTAAGTGCACAGATACTGAACGAGTGTGTTCGGGCAGTCACTCTATCGCTGTGTGAAGATGTAAGAGTGTGAGGTGTGTGTGCTGATCTGATGAGCAGGCTTTGGGTGGAGTGTGTGTGTGTGTGTGTTATCCGAGTGTTCCCAGGATCATCTGTCTGCGCACTCGCTCCTGAACCGCTGGAGACTCACTTCATCTTCAGGTAAACCTCGATATTCCCACTAATGGACAGCTCGTGGAAATCATATTCATCAGTGTTTCCTCCATCTAAATGAGAGGATTTATCTCTCTTTTCAGGAAACGTATTCGTGATTTAAGTTGGAAATTCTGTCAGGAAACGTTATGATGCGAACGCTAACAGGAAACCTTCATTTGTTCAAAGTTTTCTTCTATTTAATAATGTTTATCAAAAAGATTATTTATAGAACGTTAAAAGTTTTTTTTCCCCTCAAATGTTTTAGTTGGACATTCGTCTAACATGTTTTAAATGTTTGTTTCAGAACGTTCAGAGAACATTCAAAAGTAACAATCCCATAATGTTTGAAGAATGATCAAATGGAATGTTAATGTTCTCAGAACCAGGAAAAAAAGAGAAACATTTAAAATGAAAAAAGCTGGACGTTTTGAAAGCTCAGAGAACATCCAGAAGTGCGTTTTAAAATAACTTAATCAGAACGTTAGGATATATGTCAGTTAGTAAGCAGCTTCGCTTCTTCAATATCAGGTTTGTATAGGCTAAACATCATTATTTATATAGTTAGCATATTTCGGTATCATATATCTGATGTATTCTGATGCTAAATTGATGCTACAAATTAATATTTACCAGAAGCCAGATCAAAAGTTTTTTTTAAAGATATAAATCTCTCTCTCTCTCTCTCTCTCTCTCTCTCTCTCTCTCTCTCTCTCTCTCTCTCTCTGCCTGCACTTTCAGACTCTTGTGAACAGTTGTTGAGTTTCAGAGTGAATCCAGACAGGGGTCCTGGGTGTGTGTGTGTGTGTGTGTGTGTCATGGGTGTGTGGCCTCTGCTGCTGGTCTCTCTCCTGCAGTGGATCTTCACACAGGCGCTGGAGAGAATCGAGCTCCAGGAGGATCATCTTCTCTCTTGTGGACAGGTACAGTACACCAGCTGTGTGTGTTTACCGCGGTAACTGTTAAAGTTACTGGTAAACTAAAATATCATGCCTAAAGTAGAGAACACACACTGTTTTAAACGGTTCAGACTTTTCAGACTTGTTTTGTAGTTGTTAGTTTAGTGCACTTGATTTGCTGAAGCTCATAGTCAGACATGTTTCTACATGGATCCAGTTACTAGGAATGTGGCTGTTTGCAGAGGCGCAGTGTGTGTGTGTGTGTGTGTGTGTGTGTGTGTGTGTGTGTGTGTGTGTGTGTGTGTGTGTGTGTGTGTTTGTGTGTGCATGTGTGTGTTTGTGTGTGCATGTGTGTGTGTGTGTGTGTTTGTGTGTTTGTCTGTGTGTGCGTGTGTTTGTGTTATAGAGTGGGTGTATGTGTGTGTGTGTGTTTGTTTGTCTGTGTGTGTTTGTGTGTGCGTGTGTCTGTGTTATAGAGTGTGTGTGTGTGTGTGTTTACAGAGTGGGTGAGAGTTTTATGAAGTCACACTTTTTCTTGTTTGCTGTGCGTGTAGAGTTGTGTGTGTGTTTATTGTTTTTTGCTCAGTTTGTGTTCTCATGCAAAACCGACAGAGACGAGCTGCTGTAATCTATGCATATCATCACTTATATACCACTACATTTGCATACTTATATAACTCTAATACAGTGTTGTTTTTTATTTTAATCAGTAGAAATTAAAGCCATTAGGTGATCTTCGTTCAAAAATGTAAACAAATAAATAAAAATCTTGGTAACACTTTATTTAAAGGGGTGTGCATAAGACTGACATGACACTGTCATAAACATGACATAACACCTGTCATGAACATGAAGGAGTCTTTATGAATGTTTATGACTGTTGTCATTAAGTGTCATTCGGTAAATTATGACACTTTTCATAACCTGTCAACCTGTCACAAATATGTCATAACAGGTCTAATTATCAAACCTCAAGAAGTTATTTAGCTTAGCGTTAACATTACATCACCGTGTCATATGTGGTTGGTTTTGACTTTGGCCGTCATGACACCATTATAACTGTGTCATGAATATTTTACTTGTCCTCAAGTAAAGTGGAACACATTGTACTTTCTGTCTTTGTGAATGTCAAGTTGTCATAACAAAGACATTTTAAACAATGTCAACTTTGCATTAAAAGTGTCATAATTTACCGAATGACACTTAATGACAACAGTCATAAACATTCATAAAGACTCCTTCATGTTCATGGCAGGTGTTATGTCAGTCTTATGCACACCCCTTCAAATAAA
>CM060623.1:1938297-1940797 GCA_030578275.1 Meda fulgida
CCCACTGAACTTTCCCACTTTCCCACTGAACTTTCCCACTGAACTTTCCCACTGAACTTTCCCACTTTCCCACTGAACTTTCCCACTGAACTTTCCCACTGAACTTTCCCACTGAATTCTTGCATTCAGGATCAACATTATAACTAAAAGTTTTCTAAGAAGTATTTCCTACTAAAGCCAGGGTGTATTAGACTCTGGTAAGCGTATCTGGTGGCCATGGCCTTGGACGCATCATGCCCAGTGCATTATGGGTGTTGCATGTTTTCCTACCTATTTGGCAAAAAGGGAAGAAAACAGCATTTTCTCTGTTTTCTCTAGTCGGATAGCAATGATTTCAAAAAGGTTTTCGTCTTCCTACTAAATAGGCAGCCAAGTTTTATTGAAAGCCCATTTTGCCAGTGATGAGGTACTAACGTCTTGAGAACATTATTAAAGAGCAGATAACTTTGCATGAGCGCTGTGTTAACGTTACTGGAAGAGTGACGAGAGGACCTAGCCGGAGCGTTCCCTGTCAGCTGGCTCAGTGCATAGCAGCAGCCGCGTTTCCTTTTCCCTTCAAATTGAAATTGCGAATTAAAAATACGGCCAATGGAAACACGTAAATTTTGCGAAAACGCCCTTATATCGCAAATACGTTTTTACGCTCGCATGAGGAGGTTTTACAGGCAATTCGAAAAAGGAATATTTAGCAAAACTGCAATGCAAACAGTTTTTGCGCATTTACAGTCACATGACGAACATAACATTCGATCAGTCTTTAAAGATGACGCGATATGTTTGGACAGAGTTCTTTATTAAACTCATAAAAGACAAAAGTATCAAGGGAATAATGGATTATTAACAGAGAAATGCCACAGTTGATCCAGATCCTGAAGCAGAAGGAGCGAGAAACACTCGAATGAGCTGCTCACAGTATAAGAGTCTCTGCTTGCCTTTAATGCTGTGATAACACACACACACACACACACACACACACACACACACACACACACACACACACACACACACACACACACACACACAGACACACACGTTTACTTAGCTATCTAAATGGGGACATTCCATAGACGTAATGGTTTTTATACTGTACAAACTGTATATTCTGTCCCCTTACACTAACCCTACCACGCGCACACACACACACACACACACACACACACACACACACACACACACACACACACACACACACACACACACACACACACACACACACACACACACACACACACACACACACACACACACACACACACACAAAACCTTTTATTACTTTATTTTTAAACCTGATTTACAAATGAGGACGTTCCTAAAGGGAGTTTTTTGGAGATTTTGTCAGGTTTTGGTCACTTCTGGGTACAAATTTGTTCCCAAAATATAGTTAAGTAGGTACACACACACACACACACACACACACACACACACACACACACACACACACACACACACACACACACACACACACACACACACGTCTCCTTCAGTTAATAACAATGGCCAGTGCAGTGGCTGAGATATACATAAACCTACCAACATGACTTTTGGAATGACTTATCGCAAAAAAGAAAAAAATTGCATTTTAGTCGCATAACAATGGAAACGGTTAAAAAAAAGTGTTTATCGACATTAAAGAAATATAGCAAAGGTTTTTCACAAATCTTTAATGGAAACGCGTATGGCAAGCCATTTCAGCTTAAATTGTACCCAGCGATACTCGTCGTATTTGCATTTTTACTAGTAGCAATTACAATTAGAGAGCTCTGCAAATGAATTTTTACTAGTCATATGTCTCCATTGACTTCCATTAATGTTTAACTACGGAGCTCTACAATTGAATTCTTACTAGTAGCAATTACAATTAGAGAGCTCTGTTACTAGTAATAATGCAATTGCAGAGCTCTTTTCCTCAATTACGACGAGTAACGCTGGGAACAATTGAAGCTAAATCGGCTTGCCATAACCGCGGCTGATGTGTTCAGTGCAAACGTTGACGGTTACACTCTCCTAGTCTCAGTCTCCAGTGTGTCGGTGTCTGTGTCCGAGGCTGAATCCCGCGATGAGCGCCCCGCTCTGGTGTGGATCCTCACGGGCTCCTGCAGGCTCGAGGCTCAGCTGTGGCTGTGCAAGAAGAGCTCCGGCCCGGACACCCGGTGCCACGCGCTGAACACCAGATCTCATGTGCACATCTACCAGAACAACAGCTGGAGCCGGGCCGCAGACCACAGCCACTGGGTGGGAAACTGCACTGCAGTGTGGGACAAGTTAGACGGGGAAGCTTCATATTTTGGGTTGGGTTCGGATCACTATCCGATGGAAGCTGGTTTCCGCCACAGAGTAAAAAATGAAAAAGGTAATTGCGACTATTCATCTCACAATTCGGACTTTCTCACAATTGTGCAATATTTATATTATAATTGTAGTTTACAACTTGTAATTCTGACTTTAATTCTCAGAATTGTGAGATATATAGTAAAACTTGTGAGAAATAAACTCGCAATTA
>CM060623.1:1945797-1958297 GCA_030578275.1 Meda fulgida
ACTGCAGAAAAAACCTTGGAGTCTCCATTCGACACTTGCAAAATTATACTCAGGTGACTTCCCCTCTGACCGCGTTGGTTGACACCTAAAGGTCATGATACACAGGGCAACTTTTTGAGCAATGTTGCTGGGCAATCTTGAAAATGGGCAATACATTTCTATAGGGATAATTTAGATCAGTCGTGGGCCCTGTGTCTCATTTGGTTACCCGTTGACGGCAGCATTGCCCAGCAACATTGCTCAAAAAGTTTCCCTGTGTATCATCACCTTAAGAGTAGTTATTCTGAACGCATAAAATGAATAAGAATTATAGTTACCTGAGCGCATCTAACCCCACCTGAGAGTCTCACACTGAGTCCTACGACGCCTCGCTCCTTTGTGAACACTATCACTCGGGAATAAGATCTCTAGTGTTCGACTAACCTGGTGCACAGCAATAACTTGACAATCCAGACAATGCCTTCAAATATGCTTTAATCACAGCCTGAGGATCTCAGACCAGTTTCAGAGAGAATCCCACCAGCAAAAAGAGTACAACAGTTTTTATAGAATAGGAGGATGGCAAAGGTGACATGATTCATTACATAATTTTCCTACAATATGATTGGTTCTTATTCAGCAAACCCTTCTGTTACTAGGTAGAAGCTTTATTATTCAAAGTTATGAGTTTATATATTAAGATATCTGTCTAGTTAATTTCCCCTTTTGTTATGTTCGGAGATGATTCACCAACACACACACACTGACTGAGTCCGCGATGAGTGACCCGCTAATATTTTATGCAACTGGTGGAATAATATTTACATGTCAGGTGCGGGTCCAATAGCCAAGACTATTTCAACTCAGTTGGGTGCATTTGACTGCTGCTTTCCAATGGTCTTGTGCTCATTTGTGTTGGCTCTGTCTGAAGACCGATGAAGGCTTCTAATCACACCACGATGAGCGTTGTAGCCAATCACGCTGCATCTGATTGGAAGCTATAGGGATTATATTAAAGGAAGTGTGCTATTTAATATATTCACAATTTGAATGAACGTTTTAGCCTATTTTTCGTGCTGCTACAAAGAGGACCAGCGGCCAGGTAAACACTGCTGGGTTTCTGAAGAGACAACCGCATTTAAATGCCGAGCGAATCTGCTCAAATATTTACTAGCTTTAAGCTTACAGTTAAATAGGCCTACTAAAACATTCTTTGTCGTATTATTTTAATTGTGTTGTTTAATGCAATGTTTAATTAGTTGCATCAACTCAGAATGCCTAATGTTGTTTTATTGCTTGTGTTAGGCTATATGAGAAAATGATTATTGTCTAAGTCATGTAGGAGATTTAATGTGGGTGTGATTCGGGTCGTTGTTTTTATGTCAAACGGGTCGGGTACGGACTAAAATGAGTTTCTGTCGGATATCGGATCTGGTGTGCGGGTGCAGGTTAAACAGGACCCGTAATTATTAACCCTGCAAGACAAATAAATGTTAGTTATGATTAATTAAAAAAAAAGCCATCACAGTAGTGTCAGCGGTGTGTTTCCTGACGTTCATCTGTGTGTTGTCTCAGCTGCGGTGTCGGGCGGTGTGGAGCTGCTTCTGGTGTGTCCTCGGGACTCAGACGCCGCCGTCATCCAGCTAATGTGCCGTCTGGGCTCGAGTCTCTCCGCTCTCGGCTTCACCGTGTCTCTGGACTTGTGGAACCGTTCCGAGATCAACGCTGTGGGTCCGGTTCCCTGGCTGCACTCCTGTCTGGAGCGGGTGCGGCGGAGCGGAGGGAGGGCTGTGATGGTTCTGACTCCGGAAGGCTGCGAGCGGGCCGAGCTATGGGGCTGTCGACGAGGGAAACCGGAAGAAGAAGAAACGGGGGTCCAATCGTCAACGTGCTCCGAAGTCTTTGACGCGTTGCTGAGCCACGTTCTGGGAGACTATGTGCTGGGCCGTGCGGGAGAGCGGTTCGTGCTGGCGCAGTTCGACGAGCGCTGCACTGCCACGGCCCTGCCCGCGTTTGTCCGGCGACTGCCGTTGTTCAGCTTGCCTTCCCAGAGTCTGGACTTCATAATGGAGCTGACGCAGGGGGCTCGTACGGGAGCAAGAGTGTGTGAGCGGTGGGAACGAGCAGGGGCGTTGAGGGTTGCGTCACGGGCGTTATCAGGAGCGCTCAGAGAGGTCACGGGAGCCACAGGACACACCTGTCCGAGGCTCTCTGAGGACTCTGGGACGGAGAACGGATGGGAAACGGGCCCACTGCAAGCAGAACAGTCAAGCACTGCTCTCTATCCCACAATAAGCACTGCAGTTTGGGTCTAAATTAATCTTAGCCTGACTTCAATGATCCACAACGAACCTCGTAAGGTATGGTCACGTTTACCAGACAGCAACATAGTGTCGGCCCAGATCCGGCCCACGTCTCATACATGTAGAATCCATGTGTACCAGATGTGGGCCGGACCTGCGCCAACAGTATGTTGCTGTCTGGGTTACCGATGCTTGGCTAATTTCAATAGGAATCTGCGTGGTTGGCCATTTTGCATAAGGGTGAAAAAGTTCCCAGTTTTGCTCATGTTCAGATTGTCCACATAGATTCACCGACATAAAGCTTGGTTTGAAAGTCACTTCTTTTGGCACTATTAATAATTCACCGCCCTGAATGAAACCCAAACTTGTTTCTTACTAATTTTGGGGTGCTGATTACAGAAGTAGTGCCTGTTTTCCTTTAACACGTCACACACGAGGCGTGAGGTCTGGTCCACGCCGAGCCTCATTCTGACCAAGAACCTCGTAAGGTACGGTCACGTTTACTGAAATCATTTCAACAGGAATCTGCTAGATATGTATCAACTCGTCTTAGTTAAGGCAATAACATAGTTTAATATAAAAAACGATGGAGTGTTCCTTTAAGCGTCTTGGTTTGAAAGTCACTTTTAACACTATTAATAATTCACTGCCCTGCATCGTATTTGCTGAATGAAATCCAGTACTTCAGGGGCTCGATATTAAAGCTTGTCCAGGGGCTTGATTTTTTGAAGGGGCAAATGAAAGAGAATTTTACATGCCCGATTACAATTAGCCTGGTTAAAACTTTGGTGACAAAAAACAACTTGGGAAACACCAAAATGTGAGAATGTTTCTGATTTTATTGACTGTTTTTGTTCCGTTTCAGCTGCGAAAATAGTTCACACAAAGATCACAGTTGTACAGTTGTAATTTTTCAGTGTACGTTTTTTTTTTTGATTGGTAAAAGCCCTATAGTGTCTTAATATTCTAATGGAAATTATTGATCAAATATAAGAATTTGGAATGAAAGATGAAAATACCCCTTTTAAAGGTAAAAAAAAAATGACCTTGTGGTAAATATGCAGATATGCAAATATGCAGATTTAAAAATGTCAAAGCTTATAGAACACTGATGAGAATACTGCTTCAGAATAAATTAATTTTACACCTCAAAAAAATCCTATTTAACCTTAAAAACTTTTTTGCTCGGACAAGTGAATGACCGATTGACTTGTCTGAAGGACAAGCGCTGACGAGGCTTAAAGGATTAATTCACTTTTTAAAAAACTTTTGCTGATAATTTACCCCCCCCCCCCCCCCCCCCATGTCATCCAGGATGTCCATGTCTTTCTTTCTTCAGTCGAAAAGAAATGAAGGTTTTTAAAGAAAACATTCCAGGATTTTTCTCCATATAATGGACTTCAATGGGGTCCAAACGGTTCAAGGTCCAAATGAGCGTTTCAGTGCAGCTTCAGAGGGCTTTAAACGACACCAGACGATGAATAAGGGTCTTATCTAGCGAAACCATCCCTCATTTCAAAAATAAATAAAAAACGTTTAAGTTTTATAAGCACAAACGCTCGCCTTGCTCTGTTCTGTGATGCGTGCTAGTGACGTCACGTAATACGTTATTACGTTGAAAAGGTCTCGCTTCAATTCACTTCAATTCAATACTTTATTGCCATACAACTCGGTGCAAGTTGTTAGGGATTTGATTCAGTGTCCTCGTTCAACAAAAAACATAAATCAACTGTACACAAACAATATCCCACATGGGATGACACTTAAGAAAAGATAAAGAGAACACGCCACTCATCATGTACCTGGATGACAGTCCAGGAGACTATAGTGGCTGATGTCAGGTAGAAGTAAAAATTTGCATAAAGATACAGAGCGCAGCTCCTCAGCTTTACAATGAATAAATATATAACACTAATATGATTGGCATAAAAAAAAAAAAAATATATATATATATATATATATATATAAAATGATATAATAATAAAACACTTCTAAAACAGTTCGAATTATGCACTCATTAAGAGAACCTTTTTTTCATAAGGTACTGGTTCAGGGGCTGAGAGCTGTTTAAAGATTTAATGGCTCTGCAGTATGTGCTGTTAAGGAAGCGGGAGGTTTTTGTCTTAATAGCTCTCAACCTTCTTCCTGATGGGAGTATAGAGAAAAGAGAGTTGGCCGGGTGAGTATCATCTTGTTTGATCTCTAGGCCTTATTTACGAATACGGGCCTCATAAATCTCACAGATGGAGTTGAGTTTAAAGCCAATGATTTTTGAGGCTGTGTGGACTATCCTGTCTAGCTGTAATCTTTGCTGGACAGTAGAGTTGCCATACCAGACAGTAATAGAAAAAGTGAGGATACTCTCGATGGCAGCTTGGTAGAACTGCAGCATACCCTTACAGGCCACACCAAATTTCCTCAACTGGCGAAGGAAAAAAAGACGCTGATGGGCTTTTTTCGTAATGTTGAGTATGTTATAATCCCATTTTAAAGATGATGATATCGTAGTGCCTAAAAACCTAAAACTGTCCACCCTCTCCACCACCTCCCCATTAATGTACAGGGCTGGGACAACTTCCCCCTTCTACGGAAGTCAACCAGTAGCTCCTTCGTTTTGGAGACATTTAACTCTAAATTGTGGTTGGAACACCATTCAGTCAGTGAGAGGACCTCCTTTCTATAGGCAACATCATCATCCCCAGAAATGGGCCCCACTACTGTTGTATCATCTGCAAATTCATACAATTTAACAGAATCTGTGTGATGTACACTCATCTGTATACAACGAATATAAAAGAGGTGACAAAACACACCCCTGGGGTGCTCCAGTACTAATGTGCTTGACATTGGAGATGTTGTTCCCTATTTTGACCACTTGTGTTCTCTGCACCAGAAAGTCCCAAATCCAGTAACATATGGAATTATGAACCGTCATTTGTTGAAGTTTCAGAAAAAGTTTGCTGGGGAGGATTGTGTTAAAAGCGGAGCTGTAGTTCCCTGTAGAATGGAATGGAGACATAGGGATACAGCGTCCTCAATCAAAGGGGTCAAGCCTGACCACACTGGACAGATATTTAGATACTATTTTTTTCAAAGATTTTCATTATAACAGATGTTAGAGCTACAGGTCGGTAGTCGTTCAGGCAGCTTATATTATTTTTTTGGGGCACAGGAATTATAACAGCGGACTTAAAACATTGAGGGACAGTGATGCGTGCTAGTGACGTCACGTAATACGTTATTACGTTGAAAAGGTCACGCTTCTTGACGTATGTGGAAGTACCGAGTCAGTGTTTACAAGCTGAATGTGCAAACAAAGTCAAACGCCGTTTACAAAAAAAGGAAATTAAAAGGTAAAACAACGATGTCGATGTCTCATCTTAGAGGAGAAGATGAGATGCAGTTTTTCACCTTTCTGAACCGGAAATACACAGAGGAGAAGCGAGACCTTTTCAACGTAATTGCGTATTATGTGACGTCACTAGCACGCATCACAGAACAGAGCAAGGCGAGCGTTTGTGCTTCTAAAACTTAAAGTTTTTGATTTATTTGTGAAATGAGTGATGGTTTCGCTAGATAAGAGCCTTATTCATCGTCTGGTGTCGTTTAAAGCCCTTTGAAGCTGCACTGAAACGCTCATCTGGACCTTGAACCGTTTGGACCCCATTGAAGTCCATTATATGGAGAAAAATCCTGGAATGTTTTCATCAAAAACCTTCATTTCTTTTCGACTGAAGAAAGAAAGACATGGACATCATGGATGACATGGGGGGAGTAAATTATCAGCAAAAGTTTCTTTAAAAGTGAACTACTCCTTTAATGTCGAGCCCTGTACTTGTTTCTCACTAACTTTGGGGGGCTGATTCCAGAAATAGTGCCTGTTTTTCTTTAGAACACTTTCATTTTTGCTTTCAACAGTTTGTAAGGTGAGGAAGGCTTCAATTGTCCCGTAATCAGCAGAAAAACTGCCACAAAGACCTGATTCCCATCTTTCTCTGTGCCATTTTGTTTGTTCTCAGCCGATCTTCACATGTATACGACATTATTTTTAATTTCAAAGTTAGCGTTATGGCCAGTGACAAGAAAATGCAAACATGAACCCGGACGTTGTCTGTGACATCTGTGGATGTTTTACTACTTCCACACAGCGACAGAAAATTAAAGATTTTGTGAAAAAAGCTTATTTATGCTGTTGATGTTAAGATCATTGACATTAAATGTATGTAAAAAAGTATGTGAACATTATTTTCCACTCTTTTGCAGACTGCAAGTTTTGAATAATACTTCCTGATAGACACATGCATGTAGACTATACAGTATATACACTGATACATGTATACTATATATACGTATAAATATACACACACACACTGATAGATACATGCATTTATAATATATATATATATATATATATATATATATATATATATATATATATATATATACTGTGGTGGAAAGTTTTTATTGATATCTTTTAACTCAGCATCTTCGATTATGTAATATTAGGCTTTTTTTTTTGCATTTCACGATGCAGGGCTGTGTTATAGATAATGGAGCTTTTTTTGCCTGCAAAATCTTGCCTGAATGTTGCTAATGTGACCTTTAGACGGGAAGAAACCGTGTGACACGCATGTAATAAATGTTGTTTAGAGGCGTGTCCATGTGAAATAGATTCTGCAGAATATTAACGGATCAGAAGTGTTGTCAGAGTTACTGATACAGCCACCTGGGCTGAGTGAACTCAGTCTCTCACTGATGTGTAAAAATGTATATTGTATGATATGTAAATAAGCGTTACCTTAAGCTCAGTCTGCCGGATGGACCAGAGCTTGTTTTACACGAGGAAAACCACAACGGACCCGCTGGAAAACCTGAAGACAGACTTTTGCACACACTGAACTAAAGACCAATGTAAGAGAAGGGCAAGATTGTGAGAGAAGCCACTTTCTTCTTTTAAATAGTACAATTACATTTCCATGACATATACTGTAAAACCACAAAGGCTATGTATAAGTAACTCAGAAGGTAAAAAGTTATATCTCTTATATAAGCTGTAACTGTAAGGTTTTCAGTCAGATGTACGGTTGCATGAATGATTTGCCTTTTTTCCTGGTTTTAAGTTGTGTATTGGTTTTTGTACACTAATGTTTAACATATTGTGAATTATAATTATTTGAATGACCCACTGTGAGGCGCAATGTCATGAAAAGGTGGGATACAAATTATTCTATATATTTATATATATATATATATATATATATATATATATATATATATATATATAATAGAATCATGTTTATTTTTAAGAAAAGAAAATAGCAAATATGTAAAAAAAATAAAAAAGTTACACATAGCCTTGATATTATAAAATAAAAATAAGACCAACCACAGACTTATATATATATATATACAGAGGTGTAAAGTCCAGGTTCAGAGAGTCCTCAGTATTTTGTTCCAATCGCCTGGATTTGCTAATTAGCACAGTTTTTCAGCCAGCTAGAACTAATTAGTGAAATCAGCTGTCTGAGCTCATGGGTGGAATAAACATATGGCAGGACTTTTACTTTTTGACCCCTGGACTTTACACCTCTGTATAAAGAAAATAAAATATCAAATATGTAAAAAAAGACAAAAAGCAACAAACACCTAAAAAAAGGTGTTATGAAAAAAATATAAGACCAACCACAGACGCTCTTTGATTAAGTAACTTTGAATTATTCATTAATACCAATCAAACGCAAGTATATTTATTAAAAAAAAAGAAAAAAAAAGAAAGAAAATGTTAGATGTGTTTTGTATTGTAACATGATTAAGGTGGGGCTATGACGACACGCGATCCACACCTTTCATCTTGGCACACGGCGGTCTGTGATTGGCGCACAGAGTCCTTCTTTAATACTGATTGGCTGTTCACAGGAGGAGGCGGGGCTTCAGCGCTCAGCTGCAGCATCGCTCACAGAATGAGCCAGAAGAGCGAGCGGGGCCGGAGGTGTTTAATATAGCGATATAACGGTTTTTAAAACACACCCTGAAGACGTGTTTCTGTGGAAAAGATTTGTAGGCTGTTTACCACCCAAGCGCAACCTTGTGAAGTGAGTATACAGAACATAAAACATGAGAGCATCTTGCGTCAGTTTTCAAATTAAAGAGCTGGTGAAGGCAACAGTGTTTCAGTCTGGTCGCGTCGCCGGAGAATCATTTCTGCAATTTGATAAATCTTGTGTTGGTGAGCAGTGCAATGAACGACATGTTTAATTTTAAGAGTTGAGCTGCTCTGTTGCATGAATATGAACTAAGTCAGTCATTGGCCTACATTCATGCAGCATCAGCATCACTCGATGAAGACGAGCTCAGATCAAACCGGAAGAGGAACTGAGGCTGGGATTCAGTGCATAAGAGACTAAATCTAACGACTGAACATCTGATACATAACGTGTTTAGAAAAGCTGTTCTGAAAGCGGACACTGCCTTGCACATATGGTTATGTGATATTAGGAATAGTATCCTTATATTGTAATTATTACAAGCTGAAGTTGTGATTGCTGCCCAGCCCGGTTTAACTGAATACATGACATGAACTGCTTTATTATATCTGTATGTTACTTTGACACACTCATCTCTGGCTGAGAACAGAATACTTCCTAAATTGCAACATTGAAACAAGCATTTTTTGGAAAACTGCTTTGAAATTATATGAATTGTGAATTGGGCTGTGAAACGATTCATCGCTATTAATCGCACCCAAAATAAAAGTTTGTTTACATGATATAAGTGTGTGTACTTTTTTTTTGTATATATAAATGCACACACATGCATGTGTATATTTAAGAAATATATGCATGTATATACTATATATATATTTACATATAATTTATATTATTTAAATATTGTGTATATAAATTACACATTTCTCATATATACATGCATGTGTGTGTATTTATAGATACAAACTAATTATACAAACTACACACACTTATGTTTTGTTACAGTAATCACTTTAAGACCAGTCGCTGCTGACAGAGACACGCGTCTCATTGTCTCACAACTATTTACGTTCAGTTGACTTTATATAACTCATTTAAATAAATGAGGACGAGGATGATTATGAGGATACTCGACAAAACGGACATTTTGGCATAAATGTGTGTGAAATTATTCGTTCAAGTGCAAAAGAGAGCTAGATGCTTGTGACACACAAAACTAAAGCCTCATAACTCCAAAACTATAGCAAGGTGAGTCAAAAGGTAGGTATCATTTGATAGAACACTTTTATCAAGAACCACATTTTTAGATAATATAAATTACATTACATTTGGACATTTTCATACCAAGAAACTGCTGATAAAAGACCAAATATATATAGAATTTTTGTTATGATTTTGCATATCTTTCTTGTTTGACATGCAATAACTCGGGAAGGAAATACAGTATGAACCGATGTCAGCCGATACCAATATGGTGGCCGATATATCGTGCATCTCTATTTAAAACACATGCAGATAATAAACTTTTAATGATGATTAAGAACTGAAAAATCACATGAGCATGAGTTTATAATCAAAACCAAACGGATGTTTTAGTTTTTGGCAGATTATTTGAGGCACAAGCTGCACAGGCTCCGCCCTCTTCTTGATAAGGGGGTGGAGCAACAGCTCATTTGCATGTAAAGATACATGCACAAAAACATCCGCACAAAAACTTCCACTCAAAAATGACACATTCACAGATGCATTCTAGGGACACCTGAGACTTGTTACATCTGGTAAAAAAGGGGCATAATAGGTCCCCTATCCAGTCCTCATTTAAGTAAACACACACACTACTGGCAACGTTATGGAGGAGCTGGAAGTCTTGTGTGCAAAACATTAAAACAAAATACTATAATAAGCTCTTACCATCCCACCATGAGATCCAGCTTCCATAATGCCCTTAAAGATATGCTTTTCTCAATGAGCTTATGTAATGCAGCTGTGTATGTGTGTGTGTGTGTGTGTGCAGGTCGGGATGTGGTGGTCCTGGCCCCTGGTGTCGGTGCTGGTGCTCTGCTCTCTGCTGTCGGTGGGGACCGTGAGAACCGCTCCCTGTCAGACCTGCCGCAAACTCTCTGAGCGCTTCATCCAGGTGTGTGTGACGCACTCACTGACATCTGACTGTAACTCACTGAGCGCTTCATCCAGGTGTGTGTGACGCACTCACTGACATCTGACTGTAACTCACTGAGCGCTTCATCCAGGTGTGTGTGACGCACTCACTGACATCTGACTGTAACTCACTGAGCGCTTCATCCAGGTGTGTGTGACGCACTCACTGTCATCTGACTGTAACTCACTGAGCGCTTCATCCATGTGTGTGTGACGCACTCACTGTCATCTGACTGTAACTCACTGAGCGCTTCATCCAGGTGTGTGTGACGCACTCACTGTCAACTGACTGTAACTCACTGAGCGCTTCATCCATGTGTGTGTGACGCACTCACTGTCATCTGACTGTAACTCACTGAGCGCTTCATCCAGGTGTGTGTGACGCACTCACTGTCAACTGACTGTAACTCACTGAGCGCTTCATCCATGTGTGTGTGACGCACTCACTGACATCCGACTGTAACTCACTGAGCGCTTCATCCAGGTGTGTGTGACGCACCGCACTCACTGTCATCTGACTGTAACTCACTGAGCGCTTCATCCAGGTGTGTGTGACGCACTCACTGACATCTGACTGTAACTCACTGAGCGCTTCATCCAGGTGTGTGTGACGCACTCACTGTCATCTGACTGTAACTCACTGAGCGCTTCATCCAGGTGTGTGTGACGCACTCACTGACATCTGACTGTAACTCACTGAGCGCTTCATCCAGGTGTGTGTGACGCACTCACTGTCATCTGACTGTAACTCACTGAGCGCTTCATCCAGGTGTGTGTGACGCACTCACTGACATCTGACTGTAACTCACTGAGCGCTTCATCCAGGTGTGTGTGACGCACTCACTGACATCCGACTGTAACTCACTGAGCGCTTCATCCAGGTGTGTGTGACGCACTCACTGTCATCTGACTGTAACTCACTGAGCGCTTCATCCAGGTGTGTGTGACGCACTCACTGACATCCGACTGTAACTCACTGAGCGCTTCATCCAGGTGTGTGTGACGCACTCACTGTCATCTGACTGTAACTCACTGAGCGCTTCATCCAGGTGTGTGTGACGCACTCACTGTCAACTGACTGTAACTCACTGAGCGCTTCATCCAGGTGTGTGTGACGCACTCACTGACATCCGACTGTAACTCACTGAGCGTTTCATCCAGGTGTGTGTGACGCACTCACTGACATCTGACTGTAACTCACTGAGCGCTTCATCCAGGTGTGTGTGACGCACTCACTGTCATCTGACTGTAACTCACTGAGCGCTTCATCCAGGTGTGTGTGACGCACCGCACTCACTGTCATCTGACTGTAACTCACTGAGCGCTTCATCCAGGTGTGTGTGACGCACTCACTGTCATCTGACTGTAACTCACTGAGCGCTTCATCCAGGTGTGTGTGACGCACCGCACTCACTGTCATCTGACTGTAACTCACTGAGCGCTTCATCCAGGTGTGTGTGACGCACCGCACTCACTGTCATCTGACTGTAACTCACTGAGCGCTTCATCCAGGTGTGTGTGATGCACTCACTGTCATCTGACTGTAACTCACTGAGCGCTTCATCCAGGTGTGTGTGACGCACTCACTGACATCTGACTGTAACTCACTGAGCGCTTCATCCAGGTGTGTGTGACGCACTCACTGTCATCTGACTGTAACTCACTGAGCGCTTCATCCAGGTGTGTGTGACGCACTCACTGTCATCTGACTGTAACTCACTGAGCGCTTCATCCAGGTGTGTGTGACGCACTCACTGTCATCTGACTGTAACTCACTGAGCGCTTCATCCAGGTGTGTGTGACGCACCGCACTCACTGTCATCTGACTGTAACTCACTGAGCGCTTCATCCAGGTGTGTGTGACGCACTCACTGTCATCTGACTGTAACTCACTGAGCGCTTCATCCAGGTGTGTGTGACGCACCGCACTCACTGTCATCTGACTGTAACTCACTGAGCGCTTCATCCAGGTGTGCGTGAGGCACTCACTGACATCCGACTGTAACTCACTGAGCGCTTCATCCAGGTGTGTGCGACGCACTCACTGACATCTGACTGTAACTCACTGAGCGCTTCA
>CM060623.1:1965797-2028297 GCA_030578275.1 Meda fulgida
TTAAATGTATACATGCATGTGTTTGTATTTTATATATACAAAATAATTATACACTACACTACACACACCTTTATTTTGGATGCGATTAATGGCAATTAATCGTTGTCCATCCATTTTTGCAACGCTTTAGAAGAGTGCGAGCTGTACAGAAACATGCGCTCTATAACCTGTTGTGTGTGTGTGTGTGTGTGTGTGTGTGTCAGCGGGTCCAGAGAAGGGTTTGTTTGACGACATGACGGATGACGAGGTGCTCGTCCTCCAGCAGATGTTCTTCGGTGTGGTGATCTGTGCGCTCGCTACTCTCGCCGCTAAAGGAGACATGGTGTTCACCGCGATCTTCATCGGCGGCGTGGCAGCGATGGCGGGATATTGGCTCTCGGAGAAGGGAGACCGCGTGCTCGACGGGATCCTGAAGGGACGCTGAGGATCGAGGGACTCCTCAGGGAACGTGAAGCTCCGGGATCAGTCGTGGCTCGAGGAATGCATGTCAGTCAGGGACGTTTAGGACGTGCTTCTGGGTAATGATGACGACGCTGCTGCTGAAAAGCTCTTTTACAACACTGTGTTTCAACAGTTTATGAGACGCCACACCGTCAGTGAAGGGATATGGAGACGTCTGCAACCCGTTCAGGGGGAAAGACTGTACATATGTAGGCATGGACGTATTGGCACTCTCACAACATTCAAGGAATAGTTCAGGCTATAATAAACATTTCCTGATTATTTACTCCCCTAAAAGCCATCCAAGATGTATGACTTTCTTTACTCAGCCTAAGAGAATGGATGTTTTGGGGGAAAACGATCTAATGTGAGTGAATGGTGCTCAACGTCGACCACTAGGCTTCAAAGCGTGACCCCAGGGTCTTACTCTAGCAAAACCATCAGTCATTTACAGAAAAAAAAATGTATATAAATGTATATAACTACAAATGTTCGCCTTGGTCCAGCTCTGCGAAACGCGTCCTTTTGCATGACGTGTTGGGAAAGTCACACGTGAAAAAAGTAGTTTGTTTGCATTTGTTTCAGTTTATTGCCAAAAATGTTATGTTCGTGTGTGCAACCTGGATGTAAACTCCTCCACGTCACGTACGACCCTCCCAGCGCACGTATGCGTCACGCACAACCCTTTCTTTCACGGTCTATAGCGCGACCCTCCCAGCGCACGTATGGGTCACGCGCAACCCTTTCTTTTACGGTCTATAGCGCGACCCTCCCAACGCGCGTATGCGTCACGCGCAACCCTTTCTTTTACGGTCTATAGCGCGACCCTCCCAACGCGCGTATGCGTCACGCGCAACCCTTTCTTTTACGGTCTATAGCGCGACCCTCCCAGCGCACGTATGGGTCAAGCGCAACCCTTTCTTTTACGGTCTATAGCGCGACCCTCCCAACGCGCGTATGCGTCACGCGCAACCCTTTCTTTTACGGTCTATAGCGCGACCCTCCCAACGCGCGTATGCGTCACGCGCAACCCTTTCTTTTACGGTCTATAGCGCGACCCTCCCAGCGCACGTATGCGTCACGCGCAACCCTTTCTTTTACGGTCTATAGCGCGACCCTCCCAGCGCACGTATGCGTCACGCGCAACCCTTTCTTTTACGGTCTATAGCGCGACCCTCCCAGCGCACGTATGCGTCACGCGCAACCCTTTCTTTTACGGTCTATAGCGCGACCCTCCCAGCGCACGTATGCGTCACGCGCAACCCTTTCTTTTACGGTCTATAGCGCGACCCTCCCAGCGCACGTATGCGTCACGCGCAACCCTTTCTTTTACGGTCTATGGTGCGACCCTATCAGCGCATGTATGCGTCACGCGCAACCCTTTCTTTTACGGTCCATGGCGTGACCCAGCGCACGTATGCGTCACGCGCAACCCTTTCTTTTACGGTCTATGGCGCGACCCTATCAGCGCATGTATGCGTCACGCGCAACCCTTTCTTTTACGGTCTATAGCGCGACCCTCCCAGCGCACGTATGGGTCATGCGCAACCCTTTCTTTTACGGTCTATAGCGCGACCCTCCCAACGCGCGTATGCGTCACGCGCAACCCTTTCTTTTACGGTCTATAGCGCGACCCTCCTAACGTGCGTATGCGTCACGCGCAACCCTTTCTTTCACGGTCCTTAGCGCGACCCTCCCAACGCGCGTATGCGTCACGCGCAACCCTTTCTTTTACGGTCTATGGCACGACCCAGCGCACGTATACGTCACGCGTAACCCTTACTTTTACGGTCTACGGCACGACCCAGCGCACGTATGCGTCACGCGCAGCCCTTTCTTTTACGGTCTTGAAGGTCAGGAATCGGATACTTGTTCTAAATTTTGTATTTCTATTCCTCTTATGATTCCTTTGTGAGCATTTCCATATGACTTTAAACCATTCAAGCGCGAGGCGATTCGCGCGCTGTTTTCTGTGCTGTACACACATCCAAAGCGCTCAAAGAAAGTGCTTTTAATGTGATTTTAAATCGCACGTGTATCAGTATGTTGGAGCCGTGCAGCTCTTAAAGTGACAGCACTAATATTCCTCTATAATAACACTGATCTAACAACAAAAGACAGAGAAAATTCACGCATGAGCTCGCCAACACGCATGAGCTCGCCAACACGTATGAGCTCGCCAACACGCATGACCTCGACTACTCGCATGAGCTCGCCAACAAGCATGACCTCGCCAACACGTATGAGCTCGCCAACACGCATGAGCTCGCCAACACGCATGACCTCGACTACTCGCATGAGCTCGCCAACACGCATGACCTCGACTACTCGCATGAGCTCGCCAACACGCATGAGCTCCCCAACACGCATGACCTCGACTACTCGCATGAGCTCGCCAAAACGCATGAGCTCGCCAACACACATGAGCTCACCAACACGCATGACCTCGACTACTCGCATGAGCTCACCAACACGCATGACCTCGACTACTCGCATGAGCTCACCAACACGCATGACCTCGACTACTCGCATGACCTCGACTACTCGCATGAGCTCACCAACACGCATGAGCTCACCAACACGCATGACCTCGACTACTCGCATGAGCTCACCAACATGCATGAGCTCGACTACTCGCATGAGCTCGCCAACATGCATGAGCTCACCAACACGCATGACCTCGACTACTCGCATGAGCTCACCAACACGCATGAGCTCACCAACACGCATGAGCTCACCAACACGCATGACCTCCACTACTCGCATGAGCTCACCAACACGCATGAGCTCGACTACTCGCATGAGCTCGACTACTCGCATGAGCTCGCCAACATGCATGAGCTCACCAACACACATGAGCTCGCCAACACACATGAGCTCACCAACACGCATGACCTCGACTACTCGCATGAGCTCACCAACACGCATGAGCTCGACTACTCGCATGAGCTCGCCAACATGCATGAGCTCGCCAACAAGCATGAGCTCGCCAACACGCATGAGCTCGCCAACACGCATGAGCTCGCCAACACACATGACCTCGACTACTCGCATGAGCTCGCCAACACGCATGAGCTCGCCAACACACATGACCTCACCAACACGCATGAGCTCGCCAACACACATGACCTCACCAACACGCATGAGCTCGCCAACACACATGACCTCACCAACACGCATGAGCTCGCCAACACGCCTGACCTCTCCAACACGCATGAGCTCGCCAACACGCTTGACCTCGCCAACTGACCTTGCCAACACACATGAGCTCGCCGCCAACACGCATGAGCTCGCTGACACACATGACCTCGACTACTCGCATGAGCTCGCCAACTGACCTTGCCAACACACATAAGCTCGCCGCCAACACGCATGAGCTCGCCAACACACATGACCTCGACTACTCGCATGAGCTCGCCAACACGCATGAGCTCGCCAACACACATGACCTCACCAACACGCATGAGCTCGCCAACACACATGACCTCACCAACACGCATGAGCTCGCCAACACACATGACCTCACCAACACGCATGAGCTCGCCAACACGCCTGACCTCTCCAACACGCATGAGCTCGCCAACACGCATGAGCTCGCCAACACGCCTGACCTCTCCAACACGCATGAGCTCGCCAACACGCTTGACCTCGCCAACTGACCTTGCCAACACACATGAGCTCGCCGCCAACACGCATGAGCTCGCTGACACACATGACCTCGACTACTCGCATGAGCTCGCCAACTGACCTTGCCAACACACCTGAGCTCGCCGCCAACACGCATGAGCTCGCTGACACGCATGACCTCGACTACTCGCATGAGCTCGCCAACACGGATGAGCTCGTGAACTCGACCGTCTCATGGATGTGCTTCACAGAGCTAGACAAAGATGAGCATTTGTAGTCAAAAAGTATATATTTCTTTCCTGAAAAATGACCAATGGTTTTGCTAGAGAAGAGAGGCCGTCTGCCTAAATATGAATTCTGGACGTCAAAAATGGTCTACGTTGAGCAGCATTGACATGCATTAGATGGAGAAACATCCTGGAACCGTCATTTCTCATTGGCTGAGGAAAGAAAGACATATATCTTGGATGGCCCAGGGCTGGGTAAGTAATCAGGACATTTTTATTCTTGGATGAACTAATCCTTATTTATGTTATTTACATCCCATTTATACATGAATACGGTACTAATTTATAACGATTGCCCCAATGCGTAAAACACTAAGGTTTTAGAGGAGATGAGAAGCAACATTCCCAAATGCATGAATGCAACACTGTCACAGAAGAAGTGTGTGTGTGTGTGTGTGTGTGCGTTAGTAAGTAGTGTGTTTTATGGCAAATCATTTGTTTCATTTCAGCAGGGTTCCCACATTCTTTGATCAATAAATGTTCATGATCACTAGATAAGGATTTTTAAGTGATTCTTTTTGATTTCAGACTAATTTAAACTGGTTCAACAAATCTATTGAACAATTGCAAACAAGAAGTGATTGTGTTAGGCAAGTTTCACTGTTCACATAAGTGCTTAAAATGCTGCAGTTAAGGCACAGCAAGAAAATGTACATTCGCTATAGAAATTTCAAAAACTTGAAGGATGCATTAGAATAGCTGGAAATGCCCATCTTAAACCGAATGTTTCCAGGCGTTCTGTTGCCGTGGGAACCCTGTGTTAAATATGCAACGGGAAAAAGCAGAAATGAATGTGATTGAGTGTGTGTGCGTGTTCAGCACACGTGGCCTTCAGTCATGTCTTCAGTCTCAGGACAGACGATTCAATGCGTTGATCAGTGTGTGTGTGTGTGTGCATGCTTTAAATATCACAGCTTCTATTTATCTTGTTTGTCGTATTTATTTTCTTCCAGTGTGAATATGCCCTATAATGATTGACAGCTGAGACTGCGGTGTGAATTCTGCCAGCCTTAATGTGAATTATGTTTCAGTAAATCTGTTGTTAGGGTGGAGGACACTGATTTCATTAAAAACCTATTTAATTGACTGGCTTTACTTTATTTATTTGCAAATACCATGTATAAAAGTGTTTTTTTCCAAGCAACAGAAAAAAAGTTCCCTGTCTCTTCTTTTAAGATTAAGAATCAGAATTACGAACGCTTCATCACACACATTATTGCACAGATCGTTTATAAAAATGAAGTGTTGCAGTTTCAGCTGCTGTCGCTATATTTAGACTTTTTGGACTGCAGTGAGAACAGCTTTCCTGGACATTTGGCTGAATATTATATTAAAATACAGTATGTGTGCTTGGATTAAAAGAGAAAACCGATCTAAACTGACACTAGGCAGAAGTACAGTCAAACCAAACATTATTCAGACACCAGATATCATTTGTGATATTATTTTACTAGTGTGCAGGACACTATAGTTCATTTCTGTAAGTGAGGAGAGCAGAATAAAGTAAAATGTGACCCAAAACTCCTCATACAGCGACTACCAGTAAGATCCGACACTTTGAGCTGATCATGTTTTCTTCAGTGTTTTTCTGTAATTAATGCTCTTTTTACACACAGACTGAACAACATGAAGCATTGCTTGGTCACTGGTGGAGCTAAACTGGTATTCTCTAATTGTGTAGTTAAATTTACCAGCTGACAGATATTCATCATAACTCATGTGTGAGAGTCTAACAGAAGGACGGACAACACCAGTGAAATTAATAACTCTGAGTTCTGCTCATACTTTATTACCATTTTCTAAACTAAAGCGAATAAACTGATAATGTGAGAAATGTTGAAGGTGTCACATGTGGTGTATGATGTGATGTCACAAACATGCTAATTGGTGCATGATGTCATATGGCAACCCTTTTAATTGAAAACCCTCCAACCACATTTCAGCATCCAATCAATTCCCTACGGACGCGTGCTTCATTCCCAGCATCAACTGCAGGTTCTTCCAGGAAATATATTACAAGAGTGAACTGGGATCTGGACACCATTTCTCACCGGCTTCATTAAATCCAAAGCATGTACAAAAGATAAAAAGCTCCTTTATTTTTACACATGAACAAACATGACGAAACACTAGAACAGCTCATGTTTCAGGAGCGCGTCACGTCTCTGATTCACTTATGATGCTGGATGGTTTATTAAAATGAGTAAAATCAGATTCCTAAGCGCTCCTGGTTTCTCCACAGCCAGGCGTGATACTCGTTGAGCTTATGGTCCTCTGGCGTCACCTGCAGGACACACACACACGCACAGGTTTTTTTTGCTGTGAGGACATCCCATAGGCGTAATGGTGTTTATACTGTACAAACTGTATATTCTGTATATTCTATACACTAACCCTACCCATCACACACACACACACACACACACACACACACACACACACACACTAACCCTAAACCTACCCATCACACACACACACACACTCACACTAACCCTACCCATCACACACACACACACACACACACACACACACACACACTAACCCTACCCCTAAACCTACCCATCACACACACACACACACACACACACACACACACACACACACACTAACCCTACCCCTAAACCTACCCATCACACACACACACTCACACACTAATCCTTCCCCTAAACCTACCCATCACTCTCTCTCTCACACACACACACACACACACACACACACACACACACACACACACACACACTAACCCTACCCCTAAACCTACCCATCACACACACACACACACTCACACACTAATCCTTCCCCTAAACCTACCCATCACTCTCTCTCTCTCACACACACACACACACACACACACACACACACACACACACACACACACTAACCCTAAACCTACCCATCACACACACACACACACACACACACACACACACACACACACACACACACTAACCCTACCCCTACCCCTAAACCTACCCATCACACACACACACTCACACACTAATCCTTCCCCTAAACCTACCCATCACTCTCTCTCTCACACACACACACACACACACACACACAGGTGTGATGAGGCGTTTACCTCTCTCCACTCCTCCACACAGAAGATTCGGTACGAGTCATTGCCGTATTTCCCGATGCCGTGGAGCTCGATGGGATATCGCCAGGATTTACTCAGATACTCGTCTGACAAACGAGAGAACGTCACACAATCATGAGACGACGCCACACAACACAACGCAATAAAATCAATCGCAATACACTTCAATTCATATCTATGGAAGTTTGTTTCCAGAAGGAAATAAGCTAAGAAGGTTATGGCGATTATGACAAATTATGACAAACAAGCGACATTTTGTCTCACACTTCTGTTTCTTGCAACTGCAAGTTTATATCTCACAATTTTGTTTTTTTCCCCTCACAATTGCAAGAAACAAAGTCAGCATTGTGACAATTTTTTACTCTGTGGCAGAAACAAGCTTCCATAGATATTTATTCTGAATATATATTTTGACTGACATAAATCACTACATGAAAAAGCCCTACAGTGTTCACGCTGAATGAAACTACCTATATTTATTTATGTATGTGTGTGTGTGTGTGTATGTTTGTGTGTGTGTGTGTGTGTGTGTGTATGTATGTATGTGTGTGTGTATGTAAGTATGTATGTATGTGTATGTAAGTGTGTGTGTGTGTTTACATGATAAACTGTGAGCTTGTATAGCGCAGACGCACCAGAGAAGCGCACGAGTGTTTGTGCGCGGGTCGTGCTGAGACCCAGTGGCTGCAGTAAACGGGACACAGGCCTCCAGTCACTCGCTCGGGTCACGTCTGCGCTCGGGTAACGCTGGAAAAACTCCCACAGCATCGGGATCGCCATCTTCCCTGGAAGAGGAACACATGCACATCCATCGGCCGGTTCAAACCCTCATGAACGCTCGGCCTCGACAGCAACACACAGCATTACAACTGATCTCAGTACAGGTCACGTCAATGCTTGTAACGGCGAGAACATGCATGGGTTCGATCCCAGGGAAACATGAATTGATCTAGTTTAAAGTGTACCTTGATTATAATATTGTTAAGTATTATTACAATTTAAAAAGCTGCAGTCAGTGGTTTTCCTCTTTGTCGCCATCTCTGTTTGAAATCTGCAATTGCAGTTATTGGCGGAGTGATCAGCTTTACGTGGGTTGTGCTTCGGCTCGGCACAGCGCGGATGAAGAGAATGTGCCGGTGTGGATCCTGGCGTTCACAACCACAGATTATACTTTTTGGAAGTATAACCAACATAAGACTTTTACCGGAAAATGTAAGCATTTATCTAAAATAGAATCTTTTGTAACATGTATTTACTGTCACTTTAGATCAATTTAATGAATCCTTTCTGAATTAAAGTATTGATTTCATTAACCAAAAAATAAAACAAATATTCTTACTGACCCCAAACTTTTGAACGGTAGAGTTTAATGTTACAAAATATTGTATTTCAGATAAAAGCTGTTCTTTTGAACTTTCTATTCATCAAAGAATCCTGAAATAAAAATGTACACACCTGTTTTCAACACTGATAATAATCATAAATGTGTCTTGAGCATTAATCCTCATATTCTCCTGATTTCTGAAGGATCATGTGACACTGAAGACTGGAGTAATGATGCTGAAACTCAGCTTTGATCACAGGAATAAATTACACTTTACTAGATATTCACATAGAAAACAGATGATTTACATTATAATAATATTTCACAATATTCTTTTCTTTTTCAATCAAATAAACGCAGCCGTGGTGAGCAGAAGAGGCTTCTTTAAAAACATTATGTTACTGGTAGTGTGTGGCGCGTCTGGAAGCATGAGCATGGACATCAGGGATAAACGCAGATGTTCTGGTCGTTATACCGCTGGTCTTGTTGAGGAAGATGGAGGCCACCAGGAGCTTCCAGGGGTCGTGGAACAGCGTCTCCTGCACCAGACCGAAGGGCGAGCGCGGCGGGGTCCATTTCCTCAAGGCTTTGCGCTTCGGCCGGCTCAGAGCTGACAGAGAAAGATTAATAACTCATCATGATTCAATAAGTGTGCAGCAACAATGTGTGTGGTCAAATGCTGGGTGATGAATCAGAAGAGTAAATAAATCAATCGCAATACACTTCATTTTATATCTATGGAGGTTTGTTTCCAGACGGAAATAAGCAAAGAAGGTTATTGCGATTTATTAATCTAGATCTATACATTTAGCAATTTCGGGTTTATAAATCGCAATTCTAACTTTTTTCTTGCAATTCTGACTTTTTTCTCGCAATTGTTTATGAATTGGGTGATGAATTAGACGAGGTTTTTTTTTTTACGGTTACAGAGTGTGATTTTGAGTCGACGCACTGAGATGATTAAGATGATTATATTATATGTATTATCACTGTGTGAGCCGAACTACAACCGCATCCTTTAGATCTGTTAGTTTCATTTCACAAAAAATTAACTGTGTACAATATCAATGTGTTTTCATGACATTTAGTCTGACTGAAATGTCCCGGTACAAGAAAACTGCTATTAGCATTGTAAATAGGACTTTAAGATGATTTTTATAGGTTTTGTGTAATAGGCTATTTTTGTTTATTATATAATTGTTGTTTATGCATTGTTTGTGTAGCCTTTGTCTAAAGAAAATATTCTACGCTGTGGATAAAGCTTCTGAAATCAAACTTTTAAAATGCATGTTGTATAATATTTTTCCAGTCATATATTTCGTCATTGAAGATTTCTTAAAAATAGTGTTCAAATATTGTGGTCTCGTGAGTGAAGTGTATCGTCACATCACTGGAGACAGCCTGGCCAAAGATTATGTCGCACAATTTTTCATGTTTATCACAAATATAACAGTTGACTGCAATCACAACTACTCAATATGCTTACAGATCTTCAGTAATGTTTGAATAACTGGTGAGGATGTCAGTTTTCCTAAGCTAACGTCACTAACGTCACGCTCTGGTCCGGTCAGTGTCGCTCCACACAAACCTACCGTTGTTCCTTCTACTGAAGTACGGACTGGTTTTCCGCTTCTCTGCAACAAACCTCAACCCTGAAAAGAACATGATAACAGAGCTATTAATAAAAATGACCATGTTTTTACATGATTCTTCCCTCTGGCCATTTAGACCCGAAATTCATTTTTACATTTTTTAAAAGACCCGAGGACACTTGAACCACAAATACACACAACATTTTTTTTTATGGATTCAAGGACTTTTGTGGTTGAAATAAAAAAAAAAAAAAAAAATCATTTTCTCGCGGGTCAATTTGACCCCCTTAGGAATGAATGTAATGCGAGGAATGCTTCAGTTCACATAGAAAAACCTAAAAATTCTCAAAACTCTGTGTATCTGAATGCATACTGAAGGGAAATGACTTTAGGACCCAGAGGAACAGCTCATTTGATCCATGTAGCACCAGTCTAGTATAGTACCAGTACCAGTCTAGTATAGTACCAGTCTAGTATAGCACCAGTCTAGAATAGTACCAATCTAGTATAGTATAGCACCAGCACCAGTACCAGTCTAGTATAGCACCAGTACCAGTCTAGTATAGTACCAGTCTAGTATAGGACCAGTACCAGTATAGTATAGTACCAGTACAAGTCTAGTATAGTACCAGTACCAGTCTAGTATAGTACCAGTCTAGTATAGCACCAGTACCAGTCTAGTATAGCTCCAGTACCAGTCTAGTATAGTACCAGTACCAGTCTACTATAACACCAGTAACAGTCTAGTATAGTACCAGTCTAGTACCAGTACCAGTCTAGTATAGCACCAGTAACAGTCTAGTATAGTACCAGTCTAGTATAGCACCAGTACCAGTCTAGTATAGTACCAGTACCAGTCTAGTATCGTACCAGTCTAGTATAGCACAAGTCTAGTATAGCACCAGTACCAGTCTAGTATAGTACCAGTACAGTATAGCACCAGTACCAGTCTAGTATAGTACCAGTCTAGTATAGCACCAATACCAGTCTAGTATAGCACCAGTCTAGAATAGTACCAATCTAGTATAGTATAGCACCAGTACCAGTCTAGTATAGTACCAGTACCAGTCTAGTATAGTACCAGTCTAGTATAGCGCCAGTAACAGTCTAGTATAGCACCAGTAACAGTCTAGTATAGTACCAGTCTAGTATAGCGCCAGTAACAGTCTAGTATAGTACCAGTACCAGTCTAGTATAGTACCAGTCTAGTATAGCACCAGTACCAGTCTAGTATAGTACCAGTCTAGTATAGCACCAATACCAGTCTAGTATAGCACCAGTCTAGAATAGTACCAATCTAGTATAGTATAGCACCAGTACCAGTCTAGTATAGTACCAGTACCAGTCTAGTATAGCGCCAGTACCAGTCTTGTATAGCGCCAGTAACAGTCTAGTATAGTACCAGTCTAGTATAGCGCCAGTAACAGTCTAGTATAGTACCAGTACCAGTCTAGTATAGTACCAGTCTAGTATAGCACCAGTACCAGTCTAGTATAGCACCAGTACCAGTCTAGTATAGTACCAGTCTAGTATAGCACCAGTACCAGTCTAGTATAGTACCAGTACCAGTCTAGTATAGTACCAGTACCAGTCTACTATAGCACCAGTAACAGTCTAGTATAGTACCAGTCTAGTATAGTACCAGTACCAGTCTAGTATAGCACCAGTAACAGTCTAGTATAGTGACAGTCTAGTATAGCACCAGTACCAGTCTAGTATCGTACCAGTCTAGTATAGCACCAGTCTAGTATAGCACCAGTACCAGTCTAGTATAGTACCAGTACCAGTACAGTATAGCACCAGTACCAGTCTAGTATAGTACCAGTCTAGTATAGCACCAATACCAGTCTAGTATAGCACCAGTCTAGAATAGTACCAATCTAGTATAGTATAGCACCAGTACCAGTCTAGTATAGTACCAGTACCAGTCTAGTATAGTATCAGTCTAGTATAGCGCCAGTAACAGTCTAGTATAGCGCCAGTGCCAGTCTAGTATAGCGCCAGTAACAGTCTAGTATAGTACCAGTCTAGTATAGCGCCAGTAACAGTCTAGTATAGTACCAGTACCAGTCTAGTATAGTATTAGTACCAGTCTAGTATAGCACCAGTACCAGTCTAGAGTAGTACCAGTCTAGTATAGCACTAGTACCAGTCTAGTATAGCACCAGTACCAGTCTAGTATAGTACCAGTACCAGTCTAGTATAGCACCAGTACCAGTCTAGTATAGCACCAGTCTAGAATAGTACCAATCTAGTATAGTATAGCACTAGTACCAGTCTAGTATAGTACCAGTCTAGTATAGTACCAGTACCAGTCTAGTATAGAACCAGTACCAGTCTAGTATAGTACCAGTACCAGTCTAGTATAGCACCAGTACCAGTACAGTATAGTACCAGTATAGTATAGCACCAGTACCAGTCTAGTATAGCACCAGTGTAGAATAGTACCAATCTAGTATAGTATAGCACCCGTACCAGTCTAGTATAGTACCAGTAACAGTCTAGTATAGTACCAGTCTAGTATAGCACAAGTCTAGTATAGCACCAGTACCAGTCTAGTATAGTACCAGTCCAGTATAGCACCAGTCTAGTATAGCACCAGTACCAGTCTAGTATAGTACCAGTCTAGTATAGCACTAGTCTAGTATAGTACCAGTACCAGTCTAGTATAGTACCAGTCTAGTATAGCACAAGTCTAGTATAGCACCAGTACCAGTCTAGTATAGTACCAGTCCAGTATAGCACCAGTCTAGTATAGCACCAGTACCAGTCTAGTATAGTACCAGTCTAGTATAGCACTAGTCTAGTATAGTACCAGTACCAGTCTAGTATAGTACCAGTCTAGTATAGCACCAGTACCAGTCTAGTATAGTACCAGTCTAGTATAGTACCAGTCTAGTATAGCACCAGTCTAGTATAGTACCAGTACCAGTCTGGTATAGCACCAGTCTAGTATATAGTACCAGTATAGCATATAGTATAAGGCCATCTAGTGGCAAAAGTCATGAAATATCATGTTATATTATTATTTAAAAACCTAAAAATGCTTAAAATTAAAAAACGCTAAAACTTTACCAAAAACTGATTTTATAATGTCTATGTGTGTATCTGAATGCATACTGAAGAGAAACTGACTTTAGGACCCAGAGGAACAGCTCATTTGCTCCATATAGCACCAGTCTAGTATAGTACCAGTCTAGTATATAGTACCAGTCTAGTATATAGTACCAGTCTAGTATATAGTACCAGTCTATAGTACCAGTCTAGCATATAGTACCAGTCTAGTATAGTACCAGTCTAAAGTACCAGTCTATAGTACCAGTCTATAGTACCAGTCTATAGTACCAGTATTTCCACAAGAGGTCCGCAAAGACTCCCAATGTAAGATATTTAGAGCTGACTTAAAAGGTTTATGCATGAAATTGTGAGTTATTTTGAATTAAAGCTTAAATTACTAAAATAAAATGTTAGGACTTCGGGTCACTTTGACCCACGAGAGAAATATTTGTTACAAAGTGCGAGGGAAGGATGAGGGTTAAATGTGTCAAGGTAAACGGTAGTGATATTCTGGGTTTGTATTTAAGCCGCTGAGGGGAAAAACTCACTGTTCTCAGTGTTTCTAGAGGGCGACACACAATCTGTGTGTTTCTGGCTCTTGCTCTCCTCCTCTTCTCCTCCTGTCGTCTCTAACCGATCGTGGCTCCCGGAAGCAGAAATGTCTGAATGTTCATCTAGAGTTGGATTCAATCGATTCACTCGTTCATTTTCCAGGCCGATCTGCTCTCCGCTCTCTCTCTTCTCGTCTCGACGCTCACACACGTCTTCATCCGCCGTCATTCCAGCGCTGGATTCCTCTTCCAGTGTCCTTCTCGTTTGTTGAGTTTCAGACACTGAGAAGTCGAAGTCGCTGATCTTCAGATCCATATTAGTCTGTGAGAGCAGGAATCTGTGCAGCTGAGTCTTGGATCTGAAGATCTTGCCCTGAGGACTGAGAGAGCAAGTCACATCAGATTCACAATCACAGAGTACATTCACACCCAATGACAAACTACGCTTCAATGAAATGCTGTTGAAACACCTAAAGTGGCTCAGACCAATCAGACAGAGCACCACAACACTCCTGAAGCCAATCAGCAACAGGGGGCGGGGCAATGAAGGAAGGGGTGTGTTTTTTTGAGTGTCGATTTCAAATATCAACAACTTTTCTCAGAAATCGCTTACTGCACCTTTAAATAATCCGATTGTGAAAGAGACACTGCCTTGTAAAATCATGTAGAACTGGGCTTTTCAATCTTTTAGAGGAAAATGTGATCATCTTCATGAGACATTAAACCCCCTTCCTAAAATGTAAAAGCCAGCAATATATTTATATGCAAAAGACCCAATTTAATATATCCAGTGACAATTATTATTATTATATATTATTTGGAAAATATTGAGTTTCTATTGCATTACATTATTTTTTCAACTCACTATAGTAATGTCAGATGTGTTTAATATGTATTTACATTAAAAAATATTGATAAATCACTTTTTATTTTAATAACACGTTTATTTTTAGCCCAGTTTGAAACCCCCTGATAAAGCACGAGAGTCTCTCGACAGACAAGCTTCTAAACCTTTACGAATCTTTTGTTTAGAATCAGTTTTCCGGAGCGATTCACTCGCTTCTCAGCGGCGAACCATTGAACAAGGGGTTTACAGTGTATGGTTTTACCTGATCTACGATACATTTTATACATTGGAGACATTGGTATAATTAAAATGAATTAGAGTAATTAATAATCTGGCCTGTTTGTTTAGCTGAGCAATCCATAGAACGAAAAAAACAAGCCCTGGAAATGGATAAAAGAACACCTTACAGACACACGTAATGTTTAATGGTATTATATGATTAGTTTATTGCATTTGATATATTATACTTTTTGCAATAGATTTGTAAAAGCTGTTTTATGCATGTTTGACCTTTTTTGAGTTTTTGTTTCGTGAATTTAGCAGGAGTCACCCCCGTTCGAACACTTCGAAACAGTGAATCAACTGATTCGAATCTTTGAAAAGCTTCGTTTCTCGCATGACAACAGACACACACCTGATGATGTAGACATCGACTTTCCCCGCTGTTTTACCGCTTTGTCTCTCTCTCATCTCTCTCCTCCAGCCCGAGGCTCTCTGCGTCTCAGACATCGACATTCTCGAGCACACAATGCGAAACAAACAGTACTTCGGTTATTATTGACGCTGTCGTCCGTGTTCAGAACACGTGATTCTCTCGAGAGCGGTGCACCGATTCACATTAGCCCATTAGACTCCCATGACCGCGGGATAAACCGCTAAACAATTAAAAACCAAACTAAACTAAAAACAATTTCAGATCAACCTAAAGGATTCACATTATAGTGTAAACACTGGTATTGCTACGGAAGCTCAGAAACAGAGTTTTGGATATACATTTGTGTTCTTCCGACACCTAGTGCTTCGGAGGATAACGCCAGTTTAAAAGTTTCCTTGTCAAACACACACACACACGCACACACACACACGCACACACACGCGTTTCCTTTATACGTTTTAAGTTTAAGTGCTAACCATGAGGCATTTTGTGCTCTTCCACTCAGTAACCAATTTCATAGTTACCAGTGTACTATTGTAGGGTGAATACTGATAAAGTGGGACAGTTAATCATTTCTATCTTTACATGTTTATGCTTCCATTATGAAAAATCAATACTTAGCAAGTATGTGATAAAAAAATACAGGTTATTTAGCTATGACATTACTTCCGGGGGTGTGGCACACCATATTCAACAACCTTACAGTGACCTTTTACTGTCTATGGCAGTGACCTGTGATGGTGAAGTAAAATTTCATTTTTTTTTTTACAGTCAAGTCATTAAGAACAAGTTATTATTTACAATGGCAGCCTGACAAGTGGAATAACCACTTAGGGAAAAGGAAATAGTGCTTAAATACAGTACATTAGAAATACATACAGGTTAGCAATTACACAAAATACAATTTAAAACACAACACAGTAGACAACACAAAATGATTATGTACTGCATGTGTCCGTGAACAAGGATGCAAAGCGTTCCAGTCGCGAGCGGCAGCAGATTGAAAAGAATAAGACCAAAGGCAGTTAGTTTTGGGAATACATCATTGAAGAATGAGTGAGGGCCGGGTGTTGTCAGGCTTTGGCTGCTGTGAGTGACCTAAGAGCTGAGCGGCAGAGAAGGGTAAATGAAGGCGAACCAGTGAATTTTGTAAATGAAGGCGAACCAGTGAATTTTGTAAATGAAGGCGAACCAGTGAATTTTGCAGCGATTGTGAAGGGAGGGCCAGTTGACAGATGAATAAAGCGCAGTGGTGTGTGTATTGTATTGAAAGGAGCATTTGTGGCAAACCTGATAGCGGAATGGTAAAGAGTGTCAAGATTTGATAGAGTGGACTTGCAAGCAACCCTGTAGGCCTATATAGTGTCTCCATAGTCTAACTGTAGAATGGAGTTTGGCAGAAGTGGTGAAGGAAGAGCGGTTTCTGTAAAGGAAACCAAGCTTTAAATGTAATATTTGTGATTTATTGAATAGAACTTGTGTGTGTGTGTGTGTGTGTGTGTGTGTGTGAATAGCACGAACAACTCTCAACTCCTACGGTCACTAATTATTTCTGGAACAATCATCAATGGTGTTTATAAGCGACTGGGAGATTTAAATTGCAAATATGATTCTGCTTGTTTTTCTAGATCTGCTTCAAACACCAGTTTGGCTAAAGCGAGTCTCTGAGGGTTACAGGTCCTTCTCAAAAAATTAGCATATTGTGATAAAGTTCATTATTTTCCATAATGTAATGATAAAAATTAAACTTTCATAGATTTTAGATTCATTGCACACCAACTGACATATTTCAGGTGTTTTATTGTTTTAATACTGATGATTTTAGCATACAGCTCATGAAAACCCAAAATTCCTGTCTCAAAAAATTAGCATATTTCATCCGATCAATAAAAGAAGTGTTTTTAATAAAGTCAACCTTCAAATAATTATGTTCAGTTATGCACTCAATACTTGGTCGGGAATCCTTTTGCAGAAATGACTGCTTCAATGCGGCGTGGCATGGAGGCAATCAGCCTGTGGCACTGCTGAGGTGTTCTGGAGGCCCAGGATGCTTCGAGAGCGGCCTTAAGCTCATCCAGAGTGTTGGGTCTTGCGTCTCTCAACTTTCTCTTCACAATATCCCACAGATTCTCTATGGGGTTCAGGTCAGGAGAGTTGGCAGGCCAATTGTGTCACAGTGTCTGGTTGTGTTCCCTTGTCTATCACTAGAGGTCCTCGTTCTCACAGTGTCCTTCACATTTCACTTCAATTCCCAGCATTCTGTCTGTCACTGTCACTCATCAGTTCATTGCACTCAGCTGTTCCCCGTAATCATTTTTCCCAGCTGTTCTGTGTAGTTTTGTTAGAGATGTGTATATATTCCCTGTCTTTGTTAGTGTCTGTGACGAAGTCCTTGTTTAATGTCCTCACACGTCTGTGCCTTGCGTTTTCTTATTTCTCGTTTGTGTTCTATGTTTTGGATTGCCCTTGTGGATTTTGAACCTTTGCCTGAACTGGATTGTGAGTACGGATTACCCTAGTAAAGATACTGCTATTGGATCTCTCTGTTACCCGTGTGTGTATCGTGACAGAAGGACTCCGTCACACAAAGATCCAGCGGTATGTTTTGCAACATCTCTTCCCCAGCAACCGAGCGGGCGAGAAGGGAGTTGTTTAAGGGGACCCGGTTGGTAAAGTTCCGCGGGACCCGTGGAGGTCGCCGCAGAGGAGGTGAAAGGGAGATGTATCACGTCCCGGCGGCACAGTCAGAGACTGTTCACGTTCCGTCTGCCCAGCGAGAGACTGTTCACGTCACGTCTGCCCAGCGAGAGACTGTTCACGTCACGTCTGCCCAGCGAGAGACTGTTCACGTCACGTCTGCCCAGCGAGAGACTGTTCACGTTCCGTCCGCCTTCCTGGACCTGGACTATCTGGAGCGTCTGGCTCGGATCCTGGACATGCCCGTGTCTGCTGTTCCAGATCCGGAACCAGTGTCTGTTGTTCCAGAGCCGGAGCCGGAGACAGAGCCAATGGCCGTTCCAGAGCCGGAGGCAGAGCCAATGCCCGTTCCAGAGCCGGAGGCAGAGCCAATGCCCGTTCCAGAGCCGGAGGCAGAGCCAATGCCCGTTCCAGAGCCGGAGGCAGAGCCAATGCCCGTTCCAGACCCGGAGGCAGAGCCACTGCCCGTTCCAGACCCGGAGGCTGGAGCCTGTGCCCGCTCCAGAGCCGGAGGCTGGAGCCAGTGCCTGTTCCAGAGCCGGAGGCTGGAGCCAGTGCCTGTTCCAGAGCCGGAGGCTGGAGCCAGTGCCTGTTCCAGAGCCGGAGGCTGGAGCCAGTGCCTGTTCCAGAGCCGGAGGCTGGAGCCAGTGCCTGTTCCAGAGCCGGAGGCTGGAGCCAGTGCCTGTTCCAGAGCCGGAGGCTGGAGCCAGTGCCTGTTCCAGAGCCAGTGCCTGTTCCAGAGCCAGTGCCTGTTCCAGAGCCAGTGCCTGTTCCAGAGCCGGAGGCAGAGCCAATGCCTGTTCCAGAGCCGGAGGCAGAGCCAGTGCCTGTTCCAGAGCCGGAGGCAGAGCCATTGCCCGTTCCAGAGCCGGAGGCAGAGCCAATGCCCGTTCCAGAGCCGGAGGCAGAGCCAATGCCCGTTCCAGAGCCGGAGGCAGAGCCAATGCCCTTTCCAGAGCCGGAGGCAGAGCCAATGCCCGTTCCAGAGCCGGAGGCAGAGCCAATGCCCGTTCCAGAGCCCAATGCCCGTTCCAGAGCCGGAGGCAGAGCCAATGCCCGTTCCAGAGCCGGAGGCAGAGCCAATGCCCGTTCCAGACCCGGAGGCAGAGCCACTGCCCGTTCCAGACCCGGAGGCTGGAGCCTGTGCCCGCTCCAGAGCCGGAGGCTGGAGCCAGTGCCCGTTCCAGAGCCGGAGGCTGGAGCCAGTGCCCGTTCCAGAGCCGGAGGCTGGAGCCAGTGCCTGTTCCAGAGCCGGAGGCTGGAGCCAGTGCCTGTTCCAGAGCCGGAGGCTGGAGCCAGTGCCTGTTCCAGAGCCGGAGGCTGGAGCCAGTGCCTGTTCCAGAGCCAGTGCCTGTTCCAGAGCCAGTGCCTGTTCCAGAGCCGGAGGCAGAGCCAATGCCTGTTCCAGAGCCGGAGGCAGAGCCAATGCCTGTTCCAGAGCCGGAGGCAGAGCCAGTGCCTGTTCCAGAGCCGGAGGCAGAGCCAGTGCCTGTTCCAGAGCCAGTGCCGGTTCCAGAGCCAGTGCCGGTTCCAGAGCCAGTGCCGGTTCCAGAGCCAGTGCCGGTTCCAGAGCCAGTGCCAGTGCCTGTTCCAGAGCCGGAGGCTGGAGCCAGTGCCTGTTCCAGAGCCGGAGGCTGGAGCCAGTGCCTGTTCCAGAGCCGGAGGCTGGAGCCAGTGCCTGTTCCAGAGCCAGTGCCTGTTCCAGAGCCAGTGCCTGTTCCAGAGCCGGAGGCAGAGCCAATGCCTGTTCCAGAGCCGGAGGCAGAGCCAATGCCTGTTCCAGAGCCGGAGGCAGAGCCAGTGCCTGTTCCAGAGCCGGAGGCAGAGCCAGTGCCTGTTCCAGAGCCAGTGCCGGTTCCAGAGCCAGTGCCGGTTCCAGAGCCAGTGCCGGTTCCAGAGCCAGTGCCGGTTCCAGAGCCAGTGCCGGTTCCAGAGCCAGTGCCAGTGCCTGTTCCAGAGCCAGTGCCTGTTCCAGAGCCAGTGTCTGTTCCAGAGCCAGAGCCAGTGTTTGTTTCTGTGTTTGTGTCTGTTTTTGTGACTGTTACAGTTCTTGTGGCTGCTCCTGAGCCGGTGTCCGCTGTTCCTGAGCCGGAGCCAGTGTCCGCTGTTCCTGAGCCGGAGCCAGTGTCCGCTGTTCCTGAGCCGGAGCCAGTGTCCGCTGTTCCTGAGCCGGAGCCAGTGTCCGCTGTTCCTGAGCCGGAGCCAGTGTCCGCTGTTCCTGAGCCGGAGCCAGTGTCCGCTGTTCCGGAGCCGGGGTCCTCACCACCGCCCTGGCCGCCCGATGGGTCGTCTGCTCCGCCCTGGCCGCCCGATGGGTCGTCTGCTCCGCCCTGGCCGCCCGATGGGTCGTCTGCTCCGCCCTGGCCGCCCGATGGGTCGTCTGCTCCGCCCTGGCCGCCCGATGGGTCGTCTGCTCCGCCCTGGCCGCCCGATGGGTCGTCTGCTTCGCCCTGGCCGCCCGATAGACTTTCTGTTTTGCCCTGGTTCCCGGTTAAGCCCTCACCCCTTGTTCCTGTCTCCCTTCACGGACCTGGCCCACCATCCCTCCCCCTGATCCTCCAACGTTCCACCTCCCTCCTGAACTCTTGTGTCGTGTCTTAGTGTTGTCGTGGAGCGTCTGGTAGCCGCTCCGTAGAGGGGGGGTTATGTCACAGTGTCTGGTTGTGTTCCCTTGTCTATCACTAGAGGTCCTCGTTCTCACGGTGTCCTTCACATTTCACTTCAATTCCCAGCATTCTGTCTGTCACTGTCACTCATCAGTTCATTGCACTCAGCTGTTCCCCGTAATCATTGTTCCCAGCTGTTCTGTGTTAGTCTTGTTAGAGATGTGTATATATTCCCTGTCTTTGTTAGTGTCTGTGACGGAGTCCTTGTTTAATGTCCTCACACTTCTGTGCCTTGCGTTTTTTTTATTTCTCGTTTGTGTTCTATGTTTTGGATTGCCCTTGTGGATTTTGAACCTTTGCCTGAACTGGATTGTGAGTACGGATTATCCTAGTAAAGATACTGCTATTGGATCTCTCTGTTACCCGTGTGTGTATCGTGACAAATTGAGCACAGTACCATGGTCAGTAAACCATTTACCAGTGGTTTTGGCACTGTGAGCAGGTGCCAGGTCATGCTGAAAAATGAAATCTTCATCTCCATAAAGCTTTTCAGCAGGTGGAAGCATGAAGTGCTCCAAAATCTCCTGATAGCTAGCTGCATTGACCCTGCCCTTGATAAAACACAGTGGACCAACACCAGCAGCTGACATGGCACCCCAGACCATCACTGACTGTGGGTACTTGACACTGGACTTCAGGCATTTTGGCATTTCCTTCTCCCCAGTCTTCCTCCAGACTCTGGCACCTTGATTTCTGAATGACATGCAACCACTGAGCAACAGTCCAGTGCTGCTTCTCTGTAGCCCAGGTCAGGCGCTTCTGCCGCTGTTTCTGGTTCAAAAGTGGCTTGACCTGGGGAATGCGGCACCTGTAGCCCATTTCCTGCACACGCCTGTGCACGGTGGCTCTGGATGTTTCTACTCCAGACTCAGTCCACTGCTTCCGCAGGTCCCCAAAGGTCTGAAATCGGTCCTTCTCCACAATCTTCCTCAGGGTCCGGTCACCTCTTCTCGTTGTGCAGCGTTTTTTGCCACACTTTTTCCTTCCCACAGACTTCCCACTGAGTTGCCTTGATACAGCACTCTGGGAACAGCCTATTTGTTCAGAAATGTCTTTCTGTGTCTTACCCTCTTGCTTGAGGGTGTCAATGATGGCCTTCTGGACAGCAGTCAGGTCGGCAGTCTCACCCATGATTGCGGTTTTGAGTAATGAAACAGGCTGGGAGTTTTTAAAAGCCTCAGGAATCTTTTGCAGGTGTTTAGGGTTAATTAGTTGATTCAGATGATTAGGTTAATAGCTCGTTTAGAGAACCTTTTCATGATATGCTAATTTTTTGAGAGAGGAATTATGGGTTTTCATGAGCTGTATGCCAGAATCATCAGTATTAAAACAATAAAACACCTGAAATATTTCAGTTGGTGTGCAATGAATCTAAAATATATGAAAGTTTAATTTTTATCATTACATTATGGAAAATAATGAACTTTATCACAATATGCTAATTTTTTGAGAAGGACATGTATATACTCATTTATTCTTCTTAGATAAAAGTTAAACTTAGGAGACGTAATAAGTTAAAAATGAAAGTCTGATGATAATTGTGTGACATGTTTATTGTGCATTTTGCTGGTGTTGATCTGAAGTGAAAGCTGGAAGCTCCGGATGATCCTCCCACGAGTCTGAATCTCCCCGGGAAGTCGAGGCTGATCAACACACACCGCATCAACACACACCGCATCCTCCTGCTCGAGGCTGATCAACACAGACCGCATCCTCCTGCTCGAGGCTGATCAACACACACCGCTTCAACACACACCGCATCCTCCTGCTCGAGGCTGATCAACACACACCGCATCCTCCTGCTCGAGGCTGATCAACACACACCGCATCAACACACACCGCATCCTCCTGCTCGAGGCTGATCAACACACACCGCATCCTCCTGCTCGAGGCTGATCAACACACACAGCTTCAACACACACCGCATCCTCCTGCTCGAGGCTGATCAACACACACCGCATCCTCCTGCTCGAGGCTGATCAACACACACCGCATCAACACACACCGCATCCTCCTGCTCGAGGCTGATCAACACACACCGCTTCAACACACACCGCATCCTCCTGCTTGAGGCTGATCAACACACACCGCATCCTCCTGCTCGAGGCTGATCAACACACACCGCTTCAACACACACCGCATCCTCCTGCTCGAGGCTGATCAACACACACCGCATCCTCCTGCTCGAGGCTGATCAACACACACCGCATCCTCCTGCTCGAGGCTGATCAACACACACCGCATCCTCCTGCTCGAGGCTGATCAACACACACCGCATCCTCCTGCTCGAGGCTGATCAACACACACCGCATCAACACACACCGCATCCTCCTGCTCGAGGCTGATCAACACACACCGCTTCAACACACACCGCATCCTCCTGCTTGAGGCTGATCAACACACACCGCATCCTCCTGCTCGAGGCTGATCAACACACACCGCTTCAACACACACCGCATCCTCCTGCTCGAGGCTGATCAACACACACCGCATCCTCCTGCTCGAGGCTGATCAACACACACCGCATCCTCCTGCTCGAGGCTGATCAACACACACCGCATCCTCCTGCTCGAGGCTGATCAACACACACCGCATCCTCCTGCTCGAGGCTGATCAACACACACCGCATCCTCCTGCTCGAGGCTGATCAACACACACCGCATCCTCCTGCTCGAGGCTGATCAACACACACCGCATCAACACACACCGCATCCTCCTGCTCGAGGCTGATCAACACACACCGCATCCTCCTGCTCGAGGCTGATCAACACACACCGCTTCAACACACACCGCATCCTCCTGCTCGAGGCTGATCAACACACACCGCATCCTCCTGCTCGAGGCTGATCAACACACACCGCATCAACACACACCGCATCCTCCTGCTCGAGGCTGATCAACACACACCGCTTCAACACACACCGCATCCTCCTGCTTGAGGCTGATCAACACACACCGCATCCTCCTGCTCGAGGCTGATCAACACACACCGCTTCAACACACACCGCATCCTCCTGCTCGAGGCTGATCAACACACACCGCATCCTCCTGCTCGAGGCTGATCAACACACACCGCATCCTCCTGCTCGAGGCTGATCAACACACACCGCATCCTCCTGCTCGAGGCTGATCAACACACACCGCATCCTCCTGCTCGAGGCTGATCAACACACACCGCATCCTCCTGCTCGAGGCTGATCAACACACACCGCATCCTCCTGCTCGAGGCTGATCAACACACACCGCTTCAACACACACCGCATCCTCCTGCACGAGGCTGATCAACACACACCGCATCCTCCTGCTCGAGGCTGATCAACACACACCGCATCCTCCTGCTCGAGGCTGATCAACACACACCGCACGAGGCTGATCAACACACACCGCATCCTCCTGCTCGAGGCTGATCAACACACACCGCACGAGGCTGATCAACACAGCATCCTCGAGCTGATCAACACACACCGCATCCTCCTGCTCGAGGCTGATCAACACACACCGCACGAGGCTGATCAACACACAGCGCATCCTCCTGCTCGAGGCTGATCAACACACACCGCATCAACACACACCGCATCCTCCTGCTCGAGGCTGATCAACACACACCGCATCAACACACACTGCATCCTCCTGCTCGAGGCTGATCAACACACACCGCACGAGGCTGATCAACACACAGCGCATCCTCCTGCTCGAGGCTGATCAACACACACCGCACGAGGCTGATCAACACACACCGCATCCTCCTGCTCCCTTGAAGACGGAGCTTATGAAGTCCTGACGCGGCGCATTCACACACACTGATGAAGCTTTAAACACACACATCAAAACTGTCTGAAATAAGAATATTTCTTGTGAATTTTGTCCTCCGATATAAGCTTCCTTAGTAGGCTAACACTTTAAGGTTCATTATAATGTATTTACTAACATGAACAATACATTTGTTACAGTATTTATTAATCTTTGTTAATAAAATACAACTGTTCATTGTTTGTACATGTTCGTTCACAGTGCATAATAATGTTAACAAATATAACCTTTGATTTTGACAATTTATTAGTAAATGTTGTGATAAATATTAAGATTAATAAATGCTGTAGAAGTATTATTCATTCTTAGTTCATGTAAACTAATGTTAACTATGAACCTTATTGTAAAGTGTTACTGCTTCCTTTAGTGATATCTTTTGGGTAAAGATGTACACAATAAAAACACACTGGCATATGTTTAAACGAGACTTAATTCACTATTTCATCTGAAAGCTTATGTTCTCAAAACAAGGATATTACTTCCAAACACATCAGGTTCTGTTGCCTCTCCCACGCTGTATGAATGTGTCTCTTTATTTGCATTAATAACCCATGAAAGGTTCCAAAAGGGGTGATGATGCCGTAGAAGCAGCATTTGCGGGACCTTTCAGTGATCAGTTCTTAACATATCCATTTATTTTAATAACCTAAACCTTCTGTGCAATGGAAAGATCCCATGGACTGTAAAGATTCTGCATTGAACCAATAAAGTACCTTTATTTATGATAGTAGCCTTAAAATACACGGCCTTCTTCAGCTTATTGGTTTCAATGCATATTATCTTCATGTCTGTATCGTTTCCTATATTCAGGTTTATATAAGTGACCAAAAAAGCCATTTTAAAAACTGACGGTGACAACATGCCCCGAATAAAGGATTGGCTCAGTAAATCAACTCTCTTTCTCTCTCATGAGTTTGTTAAATCCTTCATGGGATATGCGACAGTCAGTCGGCGCGCTCTCGCGCGCGCGCACAGCGCTCTTGCGTTCCTCGTGATTGTTTTAACGTTCAAACCCAATAAACAGACATTCGCAATTCGAAAGCATTTTATTGTACAACATCTTTGTCATTTATATGCTCTTTATCAATATAGAACAAAAATAAATCATGAAAATGTACAGGTCTGGTCATGCAAGAACTAAGCTATAACCTATACTGTAGAAAAATATTTCGGTAACCCGTTTCATTGTTTTGCGAACCAAATTAAATGAGATTTACACTGGAATGTCTTTGGAGGTGTTTTCTGATCACATGCATTACAGAAATAATTCTCAAAATAGACCTAGACTATTGCAAGAAGAATGGGGATCTAGCACGGCCAATTAAGAACATTTAGTTTGAGACAAAAGAAAAACAAAGTGTAACATTGAAGGTGTCGCGCGCACAGCGGATTCACGCGCACATCGGTGAAGAAACGAACAACGAGGCACGAGGACGCAGTTAAATTGGATCTTGTATATTTTTTTCCTTCGAAGACACCCTTTTACTTTAACGTAATGAGAAACGCAGTAAAACACATGATGCGTTTTCCATGAATCGGACGCGGTGGAAAGCAACACACACACACACACGTATTCATCCTCTTTAACCAGTCCGATCTCATGAAAGTGCATATCTATAGTACGAATTGTATTTAACTTGCCATTTATACGCAAAAAGCGTGCATTTGATACGCACTTTATGGCGTGTAATACGCAGGGGTTTAAAGTGCGCATATGCACGTAAAAACTTCTGTTTTTGCGTATAAATTGCACGATAATAAAATGAGTGCTATAGATACGCATTTTCATGAGATCGTGTTGAATGAGAAACGCAGTAAAACACATGGTGCGTTTTCCATGAATCGGATGCTGTGGAAAGCGACGCACACACACACTTATTCATCCGTTTAACAACATTTCAGCATCTCTTCCTCACACAGTTACTCTCGTTCCGTCAGATCGGCCTCTAACTCGAAGCGTTTCCCGGGATGCTGTCGCTTCTCCTCAGCGCGGCTCTTGTTGGCGTTATCCAGAAGCTCGAGTAGGATACTAGCTTGCCCGCATCCCGGCTCATCCCAGTCCTCACACAGTCTCTTCCCGGGATGCTGACGCTTCTCCAGCTCCGAGAAGTCCCCGTCGTGCCTTAGCTCGCGCCGGCCGGGATGCTGTCGCTTGTGGAGCAGCATCAGGTACCGTTTCCCGGGATGCTGTCGCTTGGAGAGCTCGGTCTGCACGCTCGGTTCCTCCAGGATCATCGGCTCATCCAGGGATAGTCTTTTCCCGGGATGCTGTCGCCTCAGCCTCGCGCTCTCCTCGTCCTCGCGCTTCCCGGGATGCTGTCTCTTCTGGAAAACTGGAGCGTCATCTTCGTAGTCCGCGTAGTCCTCGCGCTTCCCGGGATGCTGACGCTTTCCCGGGTGTTGCCTCTTCTCCATCCAGTCTGTCGGGGACTCGAGCTGCTCTCCTGGAGAGGGACAGGGATTTACGCACGTGTGTAAGCCCAAAAAGGAAAAATTTCAGTGTATCTTTTAAGACATGCTAAAGTGTACACTTACGTGTTCTTTTACACATGTTTTAGCCTAATATGAAAACTTTAGAAACAATTCTGATCGTCTTTCTCGAGGATGATAAATAAATATGGAGAAAATTACACTGTAAAAATGTCAGGTCAGGACGCTACAAATGTGTTTGAGTTGCGATTACCACTTTTATTTTTCATTTCACTTGTGATAATACATGCATTCCCCAAAATTAAAAAAGGGAAAAGTGTTACACTTTATTTGGTAACGCTTCATTATAGTGTTCTTGTTACATGTAACATGCACTTAGTAATAACTATAAATGATGCATAACTACATGAATTTACCCTAAGCTAACCCCTAACCCTATAGTAAGTACATGTAGTTAATTATTATTATTACTCAGGACTTAAATGTATAATTACACTGTAACAGACACCTTAAAATAAAGTGTAACCCTTTATGTTAAGGTGTCCTTGTTACAGTACAATTATAAATTTAAGTCCTGAGTAATAATAATTAACAACATATACTTATAGGGTTAAGAATATGCTTTGGTGTATGATATGTTGCATGTAATTATACATAATTTACTGTTAAGTAATTGTAACATGCAGGGAAACTGTAAATTAAAGCGTTACCAAACAAAAAAACACACACAAAAAAGCACAAACTATTTAGGTTACACTTTATTTTAAGGTGTTTTTTTACAGTGTAATTATGCATTTAAGTAATGTTAGGTAACTATACATGTATAAGTTTAAAATAAGAGTTTGGTTAGGCATATAATTATGCATCATTTACTGTTATTATTACTAAGTACATGTAACATGTGTTACAAGGACACTGATAAAGTGTTACTAAAAGCGCACAAACTGTATTTATTGCCGCTTTGTTACATATAATAAAGAGATGAATCACTGTTTGCTTTATGGGTTTTCCTTTAATTTTGGGTTGAACAATAAACACCATTTAGAGTAAGAATATAGTTTATAAATATTATTGTAATAATCACAAGCATTATTATTATTACTCTGTCAAAATTATATGATAAATAAGTTATGACAACATATGCTTTTACATTTCTTTTACTCATTAAAATAAGTTATACTTTTGTTATGAGTTATTCAAAATTCAAGTCATTTTAATGTAATTTAAGTTGAGATTACTTAAAAATCCAAGTTGATTGTACTTAAAAATGTGAGGCAGTCCTTTTTTCTTTTTTTTTACAGTGCATTATTTTTATTATTACCTTTGTTCATAATAAATGTAAAAAATATAAATTCAATGTTCTATTTTTGGAAAAGTGGTCTGGTGAAGTTATTACTGTGGCAAAAAGCAGAACAAAACAATAATTAAAAATAATCTGACATTCAAACATACATAAGCAATAGGCTATGATTAAAAGGATACATCTTCGGTCTCACAGTCGCTTTATTACTTTGTTTATTCGTTTATCTGCCATTTTCACTCTCAGAAAAAAGGTACAAAAGCTGTCACTGCTGGTACCCTTTCAAGTGGTACATCTTTGTACATAAAGTTTGGATATTAGTATCTTAAAGGTACATATTGGTCCCAATAGTGTACACAGTAGTACCTAAATGGTACATATTTTGAAAGGGTACCGTCCCAGTGACAGATATTGTACCTTTTTTTCTGAGAGTCTTTTGTACCTTTTTTTTCAATTGAAAGTACCTATATATCTATTTTTGTTCTGACAGTGAGAGTGAATGTAAGCGGGCACCGTTGTTCTCGTCCTCCATCTGAGTGAGGATTGAGCGGATGAGGAGCGTCTCTGCGCGCTGGAAGAGTTCATCCAGAGACGGGTCACTCTCGCCCGGCAGATCCTGACACTGGAGGACCGTCAGAGAGGCCAAGATGATCACACACACCGCCCTCATGACAGACCCTGTCCTGCTCAAACACACAGGCATATGACACACTCATAACACTGTGAAGCGTGGTCAGCTGACTTAACTATTGAGGAAACCCATTGCCTTAAAATGATCAGGTAAATAAACTTCATGCTTAACACATTTAAGCCCATCGGCAACTGTAGCTGCTGCACATTCAAATATGATTTTCAAAAAAAAAGAAGAAGAAAAAAACCTGGGGAAAATAAATGCAGAACATCTTTACACTATTACCACGGATAAACATGAAACCATTCAGAGAAAAGTTGGGCACAAATGGGTTAATCAAAAAATGTAAGTAATGTGGAATTGCCAAGTTCAAAACTTGTTTTTTTTTTTCAATCAAGCATTACGTTTATTACTTAATAATTTTAAGGCAACGGGTTAACAAAAAAAAATGTAAGTAAGTGAACTGAACATGTTTTACAGTGTAGTAATAATTCTAACAATACACTCTTAGAAATCAAGATTCGTTACTGGTTCCATGAGCTTCAGTTGAATCTTTCCATTAACCTGTCACTGGGACGGTACCCTTTCAAAGGTTCTAATATGTACCATTTAGGTACTACTATAGTACAACTACTGGTACCAGTATGTACCTTTGAGATACTAAAGATGTACCGTTTGAAAAGGGTACCAGCAGTGACAGCTTTTGTGAGAGTGGATAAGAGAAAAGTCCATATAAAGTTGCTGTAATCCTGGTCTTACCTGCAGCCGATGGTTAATTCACCTGTAGCCTGTTGCAGAATACCTGTAGATGCTGGAACCTGAAGATGTGTGTGTGTGTGTGTGTGTGTGTGTGTGTGTGACCCGTTCAGGCCGAGGTCAGTGAGTGAAGCGTGAGACTCGCGCGCGCGTGTTTTATAGGCGCTGTGACGTCACGCGTGCAGTGCAGGTTTGCCCCTGAGGGGGGCAGTATGATGCTATCGAGACTCGGTTCATTCATAAAACCGCTTTTTTAGTTTCATACTACTCTTTCTTGTTGCATAATGTTTCACTTAATATTAAAATAAATAAAAACATAACACAATAAGTAAAGGCAGGTGCCAAGAGTGGCATGGCACTTTGATATGTAATGGATTATTGCCATATTCATACTTTCCGAGCTAAAAAAAAAAATTATTGACTTGCTACATTTCTTAAGTATAATTCATTAAAATAGACAATTAATGTTTTTTTAAGGACTATTGCAGTGTTTATTATAAATGATATATCGATTGATGCACATCATTGTTTTTAAATTCATGTTGAGTCAGAATAAGTTCCTCTTGCAGCATCTCTTCTCTTCTCTGATGGACGTGGGCGGGGCAACCTGTCACTCACGTGAGATCAGCAATAGCAAACCACAACCATCCAACCATCCAATCAATTCCCCACAGACACAATCAAGCCCCGCCCACATTTGTTCTTGTTCGGGAAGCGTTTCACTCAGATATACACACAAGAAAAGAGAGCACAACTTCTGGAAACCTAAAGTAAGTCTCACTTTATGAGTTCCCACTTTGATTTATCAGAATGTTATTGCATTTGATAATAAAATATAAATCTAAATGTCTTGTGCACACAATGCAGCAGGATCTTCTGTTTCTTCATCACATTACAGTATGAACATAATCCACAGTTTCACAACCACACCCCTAGTAAATGTTTACAATATTTAAAATACATTTTATGCTAAGTTTATACATTTTCCTATTTATACTTAAAATAAAAACCCTGCAATTGTACTTTGGTATACTAAATTTATATATTTAAAGTCTGCTAAATTGGAACAACAAATTTTGTCTTAATGTATTTTAGTTATCCAGAAATAGCTCTGAAGTTCAACTAAAGATATCCTGAAGTATATTTGATTGTGCTAAAATAGAACTTTTGCAAGTATACTTTTAATATCTTGCATTTAAATGTTATACAGTGATCCATACTATACCTAATAAATACATTTTTGGCTTAATATTAAGAAATGCGCATTGTGCAATAAAGAAGAACTCCAAATAAAGTTTCATTCTAATATTTCTATCAGTGGGTCACAAGCAATATGTCAGTAAATATGAATTTACAAGGATTTGTAGTATACTTAGTAAGAAATAAATGTACTTTAAATACATTTAGTGTAGTTTTTTTTCACTTGGGGTAGCATAATAATTTATCATGCTGTATACAGTTTCTTATGCTTTTATAGAATGGGTTTTGTGCATATTCAATAAATGGTACATCATGAACATAGCCATGGTAAGAAATAGCCGTCATACTTTTAGTGTGTGTGCGTGTGCGTGCGCGTGTGCGTGTGCGTGTGTGTGTGTGTGTGTGTGTGTGGAGTACGTCAGTAACACACTCTCGAGGTTTGATTTGTTTGCCTCGTGGAGAGCCGAGTGTTGCGTCACTTTCTCTCTTTTGAAGACCTCCTGAAGAAGCCTTCATTTTCTTCCAGAATAACAGTGAGGCGTATAATGGTCCGGGAACTGATGGGCGAGCACAATCTTATTCTTAAAAGCAAGCATCATTCCTCTAAGCCTCACTGAATTCATAATCTACAGCTCACATCATTTCAAAACCTCCCCGCACTCTCGTACAGTCGACAGCTGACGGCAGAACGGCTTGAGGGAATCACCGTGTAATGCAATAAATCAGGCGTCTTTATGCGCTGTCACGTCCAATACTTCATCTGTCAATACCAATCATCTCCTATGGACAGTGGAAAAATCAAGTGCAATTAATTGGTTTATATTTTAGGAGGACTTCCTGCGCATGAGATGACATGAAAGTGAGAAATCAGTCTGTGATCGGCATCCCTCACTGTATTAACTACACAATAAACATGCTGATATAAAGCATCTGCTTGTCTTTCTTCAAGGCCTATACATACTTTCATTCAGGCCAGCATTCAAAGTTTGTCTAAAACTTTCTTTTAGCTGATTGTGGCTTCCTACACCTACTCATGAAATAGTCATCGTTTTGTGTTCATAAAGGGCCAACACACACACGCGCGCGCGCACACGCACACGCACACGCACACACACACACACACACGCGCGCGCACACGCACACGCACACACACACACACACACACACACACACGCACGCACACACGCACACACACACCTGACCCAAAAGGTCACGCTGTCAGCCACTGTCAGGCCATCATTACTGCTTGAACGTGAACACACAGACACACACTGTTTAATGGCGTTCTCACAAATTCACATTAAAATACAGTCAGCCTGTTTATTTGAGGGAAACTCAGAGGGAAACCAAGAAACACCAGAGGGTGGAGAAAAGTCATAATGATCAGTGTATGTTTTTGTTCTTTTCTTTGGCCGTTTAATCGTTTAGTCTTTGTAGGACACGATAACTTGCAAATGATGATAACTGATGCTCTTTCGCCTCTGATCATTTGTTGGGGGAGTGTGTGTGTGTGTGTGCATACTGTATCCTTTAGCAACAAGATACGAGTATCTAATAAACATGGAAAATATGAGCTCAGATCTTTAGATTTTGCAGTGTTCCTGTAATGCAGTCCCAATGACCCTGAAGATTGTTTTCTATCGATGCAATGATTAAAGATTAACCAGATTACCATGATTAATATTTCATCTTTTTTGTTCAGTGTGAGCATCAAACAGCCATTACTCAGTTCTGAAAAATTCTCTAACAGAAAATACATCTGCTCAAATTGTTTGACAAGTCATCATAGCTATTTTGCACATTACTAGTCTTACATTTCATGCTTATAATTTTGAATTTGCTTATATGTATAAAAAAATACCACAATTTCACTATTACTATTACTGCAATATCGTTTATGGTTATTCATGTAACCCTGGTTCCCTGAGCCACTGGGAACGAGCATTACGTTAGTTCACTAACTCCGGCTTTCTCTGACTCATTCATCTGTGATCTTCAGAAAAATGCCATTCAGCCCGTCGTCTTCTTCCTGCATGACGTGTGCAGGATGGGAACAGATCTGGTCAAATTGACAGAGCACATAAAAATCTATATGCACAACCTGCATAGCGTTTTATAGCAAAACTGTAACCTCGGATTGTATATGTGACAAATATTAAATTATGTTTTCACAATAAAGCAATATAAATCCATGCATAAGAAAACTAGGATTCAGTTATATAAATAATAATGCCACACCTCTTAAACGTGTAGTAATGTAAATATTAATAATAATAATCAGTTCAAGTTATTTATTCAGTCATGATGTGTCAGACACAATAATAATCACATCAACAACAAAATAATAACATTCAATACTGAATAGGAGCAAAAGGAAGACAGTCTTATAATTGAATGCCTCTTTATTCAATAATCTGAGCTACCACAGAACAGATGTGTCACGCTTGTACTTAGGGACGAAGACACCAAGATAGAGTGACAATGTTTATTTAAAGAAGCATAAGCAACTTCATTATACTTGAAGGCTCGTGATGTCCTGGGGAATTCCAAGTCCCAGAGGATTCCGTGAACCGGAGTGATACCGAAAGAGCTCGACTGGATCAGCTGGATCTTCCTGAAGGACACTTGAACAGTCGTAGATCAGCGCAGGAGAAACACAGGAAGGTGGCCGTGAGTATCAGGAAACCCAATTCACGGCCGCTGCAGAGGAGAAAACATAGGGCGTTTAGCATGGAGTGAAAACCACTTGAAGTCAGGCAATAACTAGAACTAGGCGATGAACACAAGGAACCAGTGAGTCACAGGTAACGGATAGACGAGACCGGACGCTGAGTGAGAGGAGACTGAAGCTTAAGAATGGTGTGCATCAAGGTGAGTAATGATGATGAGCAGGTGGAAGCGATTAGAATTCCAGGGATGATGAGCGAGACCAGGTGCGCTGAGTTGCGATTGATGGAATGGTGTAATTGATAATTGAATCCGTGACAGTACCCCCTCCTCCACGGCCAGCTCCTGTGAGTCTAAGAGGTTTTGAACCTGGTACACTGAATCCTCTGCGGGGTCCACTGGAGGATAAGGGGGCGTTTCATCGGTGCTCGATTCTTTAGTCCGAGATGAGAGGGGTGAGAAGTAAGGCTTTAACAAGGAGACGTCAAAGGTGGGAGCTATCCTGTAGTGACGGGGAAGTGATAAACGGTAGGATACCTGGTTGACCTGCCTCTCAATCGCGAATGGCCCAATGTACCTGGGACTCAGCTTTCGTGAGTGCAGCCGTAGGCGTATGTCCCGGGTCGAGAGCCATACCAACTGGCCTGGAGTGTAGAGAGGAGTGGCCCTGCGACGGGTATCAGCCTGTAGTTGATGCCTCCGAACTGTCCCTTGTAGATGGACATGGGCTGAATCCCAGACCCTCTCACTCTCCACGAACCAATGCTGAACTGCTGGTATGTCAGATGGTTCCCCAGACCAGGGGAACAGTGGTGATTGATAGCCTAAGACGCATTGGAAGGGTGAGAGACCAGTGGAGGACTGACGAAGGGAGTTTTGAGCATACTCCGTCCAAGGTAGGTACCGGTTCCAGTGGTTCTGTGTATCGTGACAATAGGTCTTGAGATACCTTCCGATTTCTTGAATTTTACGTTCTGCTTGATCGTTGGACTGAGGATGGTACTCCGACGTCAAACTGACTGACACTCCCAATAACTTAAAAAAGGATTTCCAGACGTGAGAAATAAACTGGGGTCCTCGGTCGGAAACCAGGTATTCTGGAATGCCGAAGTGGCGAAATATTTCTGTGAATAGAAGTTCGGTGGTCTTGAATGCTGTGGGAAGTTTGGAAAGTGCTAATAGTTTGCAGGACTTTGAGAATCTGTCGACGACGACGAGTATGCAGGTCTTGTCATCAGAGGGAGGTAAATCAGTTATGAAATCGACAGCGATGTGACCAAGGTCGATTCGGTATGGGGAGAGGCATTGGTTTACCCTCAGGTAGACGCCGTGGTATCTTGGTCATGGCGCAGGCGGTGCAACCCTGTACGTACAGTGAGACATCCTGAGACATCCTGGGCCACCAGTAACGTTCTTGGAGGAGAGTCAAGGTCTGATGGCTACCTGGGTGTCCGGATCCCGGAGAAGTATGCACGGAATCCATGAGGGGTATCCGGAGTCGAGATGGAACGAAGATTTTCCCCTCGGGACCCCCCGGTGGAGCAGGTTCCGACAGGGTGGCCTCAGCGATGAGTTCGTTGAGATTCCAGAGGATGGGACTCATTATCAGGGTTGAAGGGAGGATTGTTTCGGCGCTTTTCTGAGAGGTTTCCGGTTGGAACATACGAGACAGTGCGTCAGCTTTGAGGTTTTTGGTTCCAGGGCGAAAGGTTACCGAGAAGTTGAAACGAGTGAAAAAACAATGCCCACCGGGCCTGGCGTGGATTCAACCTTTTGGCGTCTCGAAGGTATTCTAGGTTACGATGGTCTGTGATTACTTGGAATGGATGGTTTGCTCCTTCTAGCCAATGTCTCCACTCCTCCAATGCCAGTTTGATGGCCAATAACTCCCGATTGCCCACATCATAGTTTTGTTCCGCCGGTGTTAACTTGCGTGAGAAGGCGCACGGTCGGAGTTGAAGAGGAGTCCCCTGCCGCTGGGACAGTACAGCTCCAACACCGTTGGAAGAGGCGTCGAATTCCACGACGAATGGCTTATCTGGGTTCGGATGGCAGAGCATGGGGGCTGATCAGAAGGCTTTCTTTAGGTTCTCGAAGGCTGCAGTGGCTTCTGGAGACCAGGTGAGACGTTTAACCTCCTTCCTTACCATGGATGTGACAGGAGCACAGGTCTTGCTGTAGTCCTTGATAAAACGACGATAAAAGTTCGCAAAGCCAAGGAATCTCTGTAGTTCTTTCAGAGTCTGAGGTTTGGGCCAGTTGAGGACAGCTTTCACCTTGTTTTGATCCATGGAGATACCCTCTGGCCGAATGACATAACCCAGGAAGTGAATGGTGGTTTGGTGGAATTCGCACTTCTCGAGTTTTAAATATAACTGGTGCTCACGAAGACGGGTCAAGACTTGATGTACCTGGTTTACGTGCTCCTTAAGACTGGTGGAGTAGATGAGGATGTCGTCTATGTAAATTATGACAAATCGGTTGAGGAAGTCACGGAAGATTTCATTCATGAACCCCTGGAAAACTGACGGTGAGTTGGACAGACCGAAGGGCATGACCCGGTATTCATAGTGGCCTGCAGGGGTAAATGAAAGCCGTCTTCCACTCATCTCCCTTGCGTACGTGTACCAGGTTATAGGCGCTCCGTAGATCGAGCTTCGTGAAGATTACCGCAGATCGTAGTTGTTTGAGAGTAGCAGGTACCAACGGTAGAGGATATCGGTATTTGATTGTAGATGCATTCAGGACCCGGTAGTCGATGCACGGACGAAGACCGCCATCCTTCTTTCCGACGAAGAAGAAGCTAGATGCGGCTGGGGACATAGAGGATCGAATATATCCCTGTCGTAACGCCTCCTCCACATATTCCTCCATGGCCTTATGCTCAGGAATGGACAGGGGATAAACCTTCCCTCTTGGGAGAGTGGCCCCAGGCAGCAACTCAATGGGGCAATCCCAAGGTCGGTGAGGTGGAAGGGTGGTGGCTCTTTGTTTACTGAACACGTCCTGTAATGCCTGGTATTCAGAGGGAATATTCGGGACCGAATCAGTGACTGGCCTCTCAACAGAGGTGGATCCCAGGACGACTGGAGTGGGGGGCTTAGACGGATTCTTGTTAATGGCTAGAAGGCAGTTTACTTTATAATGGTTGCTCCATTGACATACCTACAACAGATGATTGGTGAATGCTGATCAAGCCACGGACGTCCCAGAACGAGGTCTGCTGTCGAGTCTTCCAAGACATAAAACGAACACTCCTCACCATGCAAATAGCCCACTGACAGATATACCACTGGACTGTAATTGTGGATGTTTCTTCTCCCCAAGGGTTTGCCCAGAATAGAAAGGATGCTCAGTGGACGAGTTAAACGCCGACGGCGGGCTTGCAGGCGGTTAAGTAGCGATGTGGAAATGAAATTCCCCGCTGCGCCAGAGTCTATAAGGGCTTTTGCTGGAACAGAGTGTTCATGATATTTGAGAATTACAGGGGTTAGTGCCAGATTAGAAACTGAACAGGGTAGATCAATGGTACTCACCGCCGAGCGCGTGGGGCGGACAGGACAGTCCAGGCGATAGTGATCAGCAGCTCCACAGTAGAGGCACAGATTGTTGTTCCGACGACGATTACGCTCGGTGGTGGTAAGATGACCTGCACTGATCTCCATAGGCTCAGGTGCGGGGAAGTTTACTGATGAGGAGTGTGGAGTGGGTAATTCAGTGGTTGATCTCAGGTTACTGGCCGAAGCGGGTCCTGGAGGAAAAGTTGTGGGTGACCGGGGACAAGCAGCGCGATGTTGAGCAATAAGGATTGATCGCTGAATTAATTTCTCAATTCCAATTGAGTCTTCATAAATGGCGAGCTGCAGACAGATGTCGGGATTCAAACCACGTCGATAAGCGGTCATTAAAGCAACTTCATTCCATCCACCTTGGCGGCGATAGTGCGGAATTGTAGGGCATAGTCTGCAACCGTAGAACGACCCTGACGTAAACGTAGCAGCTGACCGTGGACGGAAACCGCATTCGAGGTTTGTGCGAAGACAACTTGAAAGTGTTCCAGAAAGCAACTCAACGATTGTAGAGCAGGTGCATTAGAATCCCATAGCGCTTGTGCCCAACTCAACGCGCGACCTGTGAGTAGAGAGATAACAAAGGATATCTTGGCTCTTTCAGAGATGAATTGGTGGGCGTGGATCTCCATGTAAAGTCGACACTGCAAAAGGAATCCACTGCATGCCTCGTCTCCCGAATATGAAGAGGGTCGGGCCATGGGGCTACTGGATGCAGGTCGGAGACTCTGTAGTGTGAGACTAAGTTCAGCGAGGGTTTCTTGAAGTGTGGTAGGTGGACTGGATGATGCAGCGTCCGCTGCGGAGAAAGGCGAATGTAACCTGGCAGTCGATGCGGTGGCGCCCTGAGTGGTCTCAGCACCGGAATGTTGGACATTATGAGCCGACGAAGCTTGCATAGTGTGGTCCGGTCTTCAGTCACGCTTGTACTTAGGGACGAAGACACCAAGATAGAGTGACAATGTTTATTTAAAGAAGCATAAGCAACTTCATTATACTTGAAGGGTCGTGATGTCCCGGGGAATTCCCAAGTCCCAGAGGATTCCGTGAACCGGATCGATACCGAAAGAGCTCGACTGGATCAGCTGGATCTTCCTGAAGGACACTTGATCAGTTCTAGATCAGCGCAGGAGAAACACAGGAAGGTGGTCGTGAGTATCAGGAAACCCAATTCACGGCCGCTGCAGAGGAGAGAACATAGGGCGTTTAGCATGGAGTGAAAACCACTTGAAGTCAGGCAATAACTGGAACTAGGCCACAAACACAAGGAACCAGTGAGTCACAGGTAACAGATAGACGAGACCGGACGCTGAGTGAGAGGAGACTGAAGCTTAAGAATGGTGTGCATCAAGGTGAGTAATGATGATGAGCAGGTGGAAGCGATTAGAATTCCGGGGATGATGAGCGAGACCAGGTGCGCTGAGTTGCGATTGATGGAGTGGTGTCATTGATGATTGAATCCGTGACAAGATGGCTCGCCGTTTTTATTTATTTATTTTTTATCTCCTTTCCATCCCCGTTTTTCCTTACATCGAGGAACAGTATTACTTCACATCTAAATAATTGACAGTTTCCAATTAATCAAACATTGCTTCTTATGCTTCACTTCCTTCGCATTTTTTTATATAACCAAACAGCTGTAATCTCATAGTTATGATAAATAATTAGTTGAGAGGATTCTATATTATTAATAATTGTAGGGGACGCATTCTAAATCTCATCAGCCTCTCTTCACAACACAACAATTTTTTAGAATGGCATCTATGGACATTATCATAATAAACAGAATATGATATAATGACATAAACAGCCATTCAGTGTTTCAGTAAAACACTAGCAATCCGATATTAAGATGTAATTGTCATGGATCAGAAGGACACGAACAGGTAAAGCTCAACAGGATATATGTTTATTGGCACTGTTGAACAGTCAGGTAAGCTGAAGTGATGAAGGAATATTAGAAGTGAACTGGATGAATGGACCGGGTCTGTTATCTGTTAGGATGATGAGGAGCGATGCAGAAGATCTGCAGATGGAGATCGTGAATCTCAGGAGAGCATGTAAGTATGAAGCTGGTTAAGCAGTTTGTTGAATAGGTGAGAGTCAGGAAGTCGATGGCGTGGACTGGGGAAAGCGGTAATGTTATGGTGAGGGTGAGGGGTGGAGTGAGTGCAGATTGCAGGTGATGAAGACTGTGCAGTGATCCGGATTCAGGGATGCGGGACGAGTGGGCGGAGCGTGGAGGTGCTGACGATTGTGTATCCGTGACAGTAATATTGTAATATACGAAATGTAACATTAATATTAAACATGTTGCCTTCGTTCTGCCAAACTGATTTGATGAATGAAACGTGGTCTCTCCTATTTACAGGTGAAGCTCGAAAGATTTATACATATATATATATATACATTGTGCAAAAGTTCATGTATTTCAATAATTCAAATTAAAAGGTGAAACTAATATATTTAGTAGATATAACTATATACATATGCATGATTATACTTTTCAGAGGGCCGACATTTGTGTATAATAAATTGATTTCATGTAGGACTAATATTCAAAATTTCTGAGATTTTGAACTTGGGGTTTTCATAAGCCGAAATAGTGGCTCAACCATAAGTTTATCAAGCGACGAGAATACTTTTTGTGCGCAAACCCCCCCCAAAATAACGACTTTATTCAACTATTAATTTCCTTCTCTGTGGGCCTCGAGTGAGTCTCGTAGTGTAACAGATTGAGCCACTGTAGTCACGTGGACTATTTTAACGATGTCTTTAATAACTTTTCTGAACAGAATTTGTGTTGCGAAGATGAACGAAAGTCTTACGGGGTTGAACAACATGAGGGCGAGTGATTACTGACAGAATTATCAGTTCTGGGTGAACTAACACTTTAACAGTGAAAGCGAAAGTGCCCTTTTCGGTCGCATTGTGTTTTCCCGAGGGTGACTTAACTGCACCTTCACCACCATCAAACTACTGAACCATCGTTATATCAAGCATATATTACAGTAAACAGAGGGTATAAGCTCATATATCCCGTTATCAAGGTGCTGATGTTTCTGTTCAGGTGGTTAACTGACATTTGTCTTTATCATTAGTTAGACTTTAGACATTAGTCTAACATTTCCATAGCTTAAATTCTCTGTTTCATTCACTTCAACTTTTCACTTCACCATGCCTGATTTTGTGTGTGTGTGTGTTTGATCCAGGTACAAACACAGTGAACAATTATACTGTAATTCTATTCACTCATGATATTCATTATGTTTTCTGCTTTTGAGTTGCGCATAAGGAAAAGTCATACAGGTCAGGAGAAACATGAGGGTGAATAAATGAGTAAATGTTTGGGTGAAACGTTCGAGTCAGGGTTAGTGTCGGTGTCTTCGATCATATTACTGTGGCAACTTCATCATGCATAAGGAATGTTTTAAAACCGTGTTAAAATCCCTCTAGCACAGCCTTTTGTATTGATATTATATCATGCTGTCAAGATACAGGCACGGAGACAGAGGTAAGTGAATCCAAACAGCTTTATTTCAAGTGACACATGAAAGGTGAATACTCAAAATTCAGGTGCAGATTCGGTGTAGATCACTACGTGCGGGGCAGATCACAGGTGAGCAGGTCCGCTTCAGGTTACCTGATGTCAAGCAGTCACAGATCTTTAATACTTGTCTTTTCTCTTTCAGATGCAATCACGAGCAAGACAGCTCGGCGTGAACACAGGAAGATCAGGAGAATACAGGATCTCAGGGAACATGGATCCAGACAGGGTTTCTGGAGACAGCGGAACAAGGATACAGAGGCTAGTATTTCACAGGTGAGTATACGTTACTTGGCAGGCACTGGGTGCATCAGAGACTTCGGGAGACAACCGGAAATGGTCTTTTCCTGTTGAAGGCTTGACCATGAACTGATGCTGTGGTGAGTATTTATAGAGCTTGCTAATGAGGCTGCTGATTGTGAGCAGGTGCAGGTGATAATACTCAGGGGAGAGTAATTGCAGGTGCGCCAAAGAGGATTCTGGGGAATGTAGTGCAGAGATAGACGGTGAACCGTGACACATGCTCTGCGTAATAGCCTATTATGCTGATACTGAGACTATCTAAAGGTCTGCAAAGATGTACAGAGTAGATTTATCTGCTGATTCGGATGTGCTTCTGGGTTTGTTTATAGCTCTGATTAATTTAATTCTGAATGTCTTAATGGAGCTCAGAAAACATCAACATCTCTGCTTCAGTCCTGCTGCATTCTTCCCTGGAACACGCTCAACCTCACTGCGTGTCTTGGACTCCCGCATTAAAACCGTATCACTCCACTACTGCATTACTGCACTGCACACTTCAGATCACAGACACGGAGAGCGGCTGGAAACGAGACAAATTAGTTGTGATTATTACTGAGCTCTAGTCAAGGAATATTACTGTAAGCAAAAAACACTGCATGTAGACAATATTTTATTTTATTGGGGCCTTTATAATATTAATAATAATAGCCTAATAATATATTAGAATATTATAAAAATATTAAATAAAAATACATGGATTTGAAACGCTGTGGGATGGGATTACTTTGTCATCCTTCATTCAAAATAAAATATGAATTTATTAATAATATTGATTTCTGATAACCCCAGGTTGCTATGGTCACAAGGGTTTGTTTATGCATTAAATGCATGGCCATGAGAAAAATGTTGTTGACTCATGACTTCATGGCCATAACATAACACAAGGATGTCGTTACTTTGACAAAATGATCTCGTGGCCACGACAAAACTAACCAAACATGTCCCCTCCCGGGCACCATACCATTGAGAGTCCGATCAGACAGAAATATCTCCTTAAAGGGAGATTTTGCTTATGTATCGCTGGCTCTATTTGTCCCTATAGTAGCTTTTGTTTTGGACTCTATAGCGACTCTGTCGGCCTGGCTGTATGAAGTCTGTTTAACCACTGCTGCATGTTTATCTCTGCCCCGTTCCTATTTGTCCGAGTTTTAACACTACTCACATCCATTATGGACATTCCTGGATTCAGTCTCTACAATATTTAGTGCATATGGTTAGTGTTGTCATGAGGCGGCTGCTTTATTGCTCTGTGAGCGTTCTCCCTGCAGCGGCAGCTGTGCTCTTGTGTGTTAATGCTTGATCCTGTGTGTGATCTGTGTGTGTTCATGTCTGATCCTGTGTGTGATCTGTGTGTGTTCATGCTTGATCCTGTGTGTGATCTGTGTGTGTTCATGTCTGATCCTGTGTGTGATCTGTGTGTGTTCATGTCTGATCCTGTGTGTGATCTGTGTGTGTTCATGCTTGATCCTGTGTGTGATCTGTGTGTGTTCATGCTTTATCCTGTGTGTGATCTGTGTGTGTTCATGTCTGATCCTGTGTGTGATCTGTGTGTGTTCATGTCTGATCCTGTGTGTGATCTGTGTGTGTTCATGCTTGATCCTGTGTGTGATCTGTGTGTGTTCATGCTTTATCCTGTGTGTGATCTGTGTGTGTTCATGCTTGATCCTGTGTGTGATCTGTGTGTGTTCATGCTTTATCCTGTGTGTGATCTGTGTGTGTTCATGTCTGATCCTGTGTGTGATCTGTGTGTGTTCTGATCCTGTGTGTGATCTGTGTGTGTTCATGTCTGATCCTGTGTGTGATCTGTGTGTGTTCATGTCTGATCCTGTGTGTGATCTGTGTGTGTTCATGTCTGATCCTGTGTGTGATCTGTGTGTGTTCATGTCTGATCCTGTGTGTGATCTGTGTGTGTTCATGTCTGATCCTGTGTGTGATCTGTGTGTGTTCTGATCCTGTGTGTGATCTGTGTGTGTTCATGCTTTATCCTGTGTGTGATCTGTGTGTGTTCATGTCTGATCCTGTGTGTGATCTGTGTGTGTTCTGATCCTGTGTGTGATCTGTGTGTGTTCATGTCTGATCCTGTGTGTGATCTGTGTGTGTTCATGTCTGATCCTGTGTGTGATCTGTGTGTGGGAGATGCTGAGATCATTGCAGTTAGTTTCATCCAGCAGGAGCAGCGTCTGGACATTGTGTTTTTCCACTTATGTTTGAGTGAACACCATTTTAAAGATTTTTCTCAAAAGTGTTTATTCAATTGTGTAAAACTTTCAATTAGCAAAAAAAAAAAAAAAAATGGCTGAACGCACCTTTAACTGCAAGCAAAAAACACTGCAAGTAGTTGGACTTTTATTTTGTCTTGTAATTAATAGGCTATTGGGGCCTATAATAATATTTATTTCTGATAATCCCAGGTTGCTATGGTCACAAAGGTTTGTTTAAGCATTAAATGCATGGCTATGTGAAAAATATAAGATTCCCTCAACATAGGATCTCGAGACTAAACATTGAGTAAAAATGTTTCTAATTTTGACTATTTCTAATGTACGTATCTATTTCTATAGAAGTGTCAAAAGGGAAAAGATAGAACTGGAAAGTTTGATGCCTTTGGATGACCAGTGCTTTTTTTTAAAGTTAGTTCCCTGAAAGTTTCCAGACGTCACCAGATAGAAAGATACAAACACAAGAGAAGACAGCTCGGACAAAAACAGCCTCGCCTGAATGACAGACCATGCAGGCTGACACACACTCTTAGCCTAAAACTGCTTGTTATCCAAGAGATATCTGTCCAGGTGAGAAACACACACACACACACACACACACACACACACACACACACAAACACACACACACACACACACACACACACACACAAATAAAGCCGCTGCTTGTGTTAACATACAAATGCCGCTGACTGTTACAAACAGCGCTCCTTTTCCATCATGAGCATAAGCCGCTTTCCTGTTATTTTTCCTGACTCTTCACTGACAGGGTCACCATGGCGATGTGTGATTGACACCTGCGAGGCGGGTCCGGTTGCTGTTTCAGCAGAGGTCAGGGGGTGATGCATTGTGACATGAGTTGAGTCACGAAGCCAGCCTTCACCACACACATGCCGCCATGAGTCGTGACCCGACCACAGATGCACTGCCACATTCAAACAGAACAGTTTGCGGTTGAAAAAGACAAGGAAGTGAAGAAATGAAGAAAAGCATGACATTGTTTTTATGGCAGATATGGAAAATCAATTCCACAAAACAGATTAATGCAGATTAATAGATTTCAGAGATACAACTATTGCTTTTGATTTCATTTTGCATGCTATTTCATTAATAATGATTTCATTAACAATAATTGAGACCTCATTGATAGCCTGATGCATGTTACTCTCTATGGGGTTTTCACACTGGCAGTTTAGTTATGTGAAAGCAACATGGTTCAGAAAGTAAAGTAACCTGTGCATGCGTTTTAGTCGATTACAATGTATTTAGTTCAATAAAACACATGTAAGGTATGGTGTTGATGATTTACCTTGGATAGGAGCGAGAGTGAGCTGCTAGAAGCAACCATTAAATGCAGAAACTGTGATCAATTCCTCCAATAATCTCAATCAACTCTTTCTGTACTGAGATGACTTGGTGTGGATGAATTCAAAAGACAAAATAAATTCATCGCATTCTATTTTAACTTTCAAATACGTACTCAGTTTGTGCAGACATCTAGCCTGGGAAAACCCAGACAACTTCCGGCAAATTTAGATTTGCTCTGAAAGTTAGTTTGGCAAAAAACTCATTCAAGCCCATTTCCAATCCGTCGAAATCGAGGCACCAATCAGAAACGTTGGGGCGGCTTTACACGATGACGACAGCGCTGGGATTTTGAAGCAGATTTTAGCCTACATTACAAAGATGGATGCCGCCGTCAAACATCACTCGTTCGAATCAGCTATCGCGTCTGTTTTAAGCGATTTGAACGTTTCCTTTTTGTTAAAAACCGAGCAAAGAACAATATTCTTTATTGTATATTAAGAAGCATAAGCTGTTTCTCCGCCGCTCTGCATACGTCATCTCCTTCATCACTCTGATTGGTTTTAGGTCCATCCGTGACGTCCGTTGGTGACGCCCCTCTGGAAATGATTTGTCTATGACGCTTTGCCAGACCATAACTCAGTTACAACTGAGAATGGTCTGGTTTTAACCAGGCTAGCAGACATCATCAGCATGACAGAATAATTGAGTCAGGTTTAAGTGTTAGATTTTGCAATTGGTAAGATTATTGGGAATATTTATGATGGCCGCATGCCATGCCAATGGAAAAACACGCTAATTGTCAATCATATTTGACGATAGTGGTCCTGACAGAAATGAGTAATATCATAGCTGATAGTTTTGTAGGCAGCGCTCCGACATACAATACAGCACAACTGTGGTGTAAACCGCCATCAGTGTGGCTTGACTGCTTGCGATCGCCTGAGACTGATTGTAATACCAGGCGTAAAAACAGCCTCAGAGTTTCCAACAGTGATATAGTTCTACAAATGGGAGAAAACCTCTCACCTCACAGTTTTCCAATCTGAAATGAACCTCTGCACGGAGATCATCAAGTTATCTCTCAGAACTATGCCTAAATACTCACCATGGTACAGACATAAACGCATAACCCTCCCACATAAACTCAAAGTCCCTGCTCTCTAGCCCTGAAGATAACACACACACACACACACCCTTGAAAGAGTTTGTCCGTGTGCGTAAGCATCTCGCCCATCAGCGCTTTCTACTCTATTCTAGCAGAAGCATGGGGTTGTCTCCATGACAACAGCATGGACACAGGGGTACTGGTTGCTATGAAGTTGCTAATACTTGTTTCTTTAGGGATTGCAGTTCCAAATCTTCGTGAAGGGCCCTGTTGTCCTACCCGAGGTAATGTTCAAATAGCCACGTAATCTCTTAATCATGCGAGGTGTGAGTATGTTAACCATTTGACACACATGAATTTTGCTTCAAGATCTCAATTTTGTGAAAAAATAACCATAACTGTAAAATTGTATGTTCAAACAATGGATAGTTGAGACTCTGAGTTGAAATGCTTTTAAACCCTTTATAAAATCAACGAGCCAACTTGCTACATTAGTCGGCAACCATTACAAGTTACACATTTGTGTCCTAACCAGGCATGAAAAGTGTCAAAAACACCTCGATGTAAATTTGTTCTCTGCTTCACGACACTCGGACACAGCATTTTGCTAATTAGTTGTTTTGATTTTTTCCACCATTGCTGTGGCCTCGATACTGTGGAATCTGATTGATCCATAATCACACATAACCATGCATTAAACATCAGATATCTTCTCAGTGTGATTAGGAAAATTGCATGTTGCTTCAGAACACCTGGTTAGATACTTGTTATAAAAGCTGTACATTGGCTTAATGATATCGCATTTTAAAGTCGTCATGAAACAGAAGTTGTGCTAGTCTTTTAGTCCCTATTGTGCCGTATATCCGAGTGAAATGCTTCTGGAATGGAAACAAATGTGGGTGGGGCTTGAGTGTGTCCGTTGGGAATTGATGGGATGGTTGGATGGTTGTGGTCTGCTATTGGCTGATCTTATGTGAGTGACAGGTTATAGCCCCGCCCTCGTCATCAGAGAAGAGAAGAGATGCTACAAGAGGAACTTATTCTGATTCAAGATTATTAAAACAATAATGATGTGCACCGGTAAATCATTTAGAATAAAAACTGCAATATTCCATAACAAAACATTTAATTTTATGATGTTTAGCATGATAGAAGATTAGTTACATTTTATGCATAAAAGACCAAATCAAACCTCATTCACATTAGTTATTTTCTGGTTTTAGCTGGTCACAAGTAAGTTTGTATTAAATAATGTTAGTATGTATTCATGTGATATGCAGTATGGATAATATATAACTTTAGCTTAGGGCTGACACAATGTAATTTTAGCTCTAGTTGGATGCAAATGATTTTTCTGGTGAGGAAATTGCTGATGCTTATTGGATCGTGCATGTATTGTGTGTGAAAAACAAAATAAAAACAAAATATGTTTCCAGAGATCGTCCAGTGTATAGTCCATGTCTGTCATCTATTGGTTGAGTAGAGAGAGTAAAGAGTCATTTAAGAATTTTATTTAATCAAGAAGACAAAAATAAATGACAATAAATGAACAAACACCAGCTTTGCAGGATAGCACAGACACGACAAGACAACAACCAATGAAGTACTGAGGAGTTTAAATACACTGGGATAATGAGAACAAGGAACAGGTGAGAACTAATCAGAAACCATGGAAATGAAAATGAGTTGCTAAGGAAACTAATTCAAACTCAGGAAGAAAACACAGTGAAAACTTAATCAGTGGAACAAATTCACATCAACATAGAGTCCCAAAGAAACAATAAGCCAGGAGAAACACCCACTGCCCTGTTCCAATACCGTTGCATGGGCTGCGTATAATATAGATTCTCAATTTAAATCGATTCTCCTTTTTATGAACTGATATCGATTCATAAATCCTAAGAATCTATTTTTTGGTCTATCCTGTTTTCAGTTGATGCGTGACCTGAACATTGTAGCGCGCCTCCCATCCAATAAGCTTTGTTACTTTTGATACGAAACAAGGTCTCAGATTTCAAATTTACCATCACAACCGTTGACACGATGGTTAGCTAGAAAAATAACTTTAGAGAGGAATATTTTGATTAATATATGAACCATTTTACATATTAATATTTTTCTTCAATCTTTTCCAATAAATCCGTCAAAATTTGATGGCAGCAACCATTTAAATTGTTTTATATATATATACAGGTCCTTCTCAAAAAATTAGCATATTGTGATAAAGTTAATTATTTTCCATAATGTAATGATAAAAATTTAACTTTCATATATTTTAGATTCATTGCACACCAACAAATATTTCAGGTCTTTTATTGTTTTAATACTGATGATTTTGGCATACAGCACATGAAAACCCAAAATTCCTATCTCAAAAAATTAGCATATTTCATCCGACCAATAAAATAAGTGTTTTTAATACAAAAAAAAAGCCAACCTTCAAATAATTACATTCAGTTATGCACTCAATACTTGTTCGGGAATCCTTTTGCAGAAATGACTGCTTCAATGCGGCGTGGCATGGAGGCAATCAGCCTGTGGCACTGCTGAGGTGTTCTGGAGGCCCAGGATGCTTCGAGAGCGGCCTTAAGCTCATCCAGAGTGTTGGGTCTTGCGTCTCTCAACTTTCTCTTCACAATATCCCACAGATTCTCTATGGGGTTCAGGTCAGGAGAGTTGGCAGGCCATTTGAGCACAGTAATACCATGGTCAGTAAACCATTTACCAGTGGTTTTGGCACTGTGAGCAGGTGCCAGGTCGTGCTGAAAAATGAAATCTTCATCTCCATAAAGCTTTTCAGCAGGTGGAAGCATGAAGTGCTCCCAAATCTCCTGATAGCTAGCTGCATTGACCCTGCCCTTGATAAAACACAGTGGACCAACACCAGCAGCTGACATGGCACCCCAGACCATCACTGACTGTGGGTACTTGACACTGGACTTCAGGCATTTTGGCATTTCCTTCTCCCCAGTCTTCCTCCAGACTCTGGCACCTTGATTTCCGAATGACATATAACAACTGAGCAACAGTCCAGTGCTGCTTCTCTGTAGCCCAGGTCAGGCGCTTCTGCTGCTGTTTCTGGTTCAAAAGTGGCTAGACCTGGGGAATGCGGCACCTGTAGCCCATTTCCTGCACACGCCTGTGCACGGTGGCTCTGGATGTTTCTACTCCAGACTCAGTCCACTGCTTCCGCAGGTCCCCCAAGGTCTGGAATCGGTCCTTCTCCACAATCTTCCTCAGGGTCCGGTCCCCTCTTCTCGTTGTGCAGCGTTTTTTGCCACACTTTTTCCTTCCCACAGACTTCCCACTGAGGTGCCTTGATACAGCACTCTGGGAACAGCCTATTTGTTCAGAAATGTCTTTCTGTGTCCTACCCTCTTGCTTGAGGGTGTCAATGATGAGTATTTTGAGTAATGAAACAGGCTGGGAATTTTTAAAAGCCTCAGGAATCTTTTGCAGGTGTTTAGAGTTAATTAGTTGATTCAGATGATTAGGTTAATAGCTCGTTTAGACAACCTTTTCATGATATGCTAATTTTTTGAGACAGGAATTTTGGGTTTTCATGAGCATGATCCTGTATAGTTAACAGCATTAGTTGAGGTATTTTTTCCTTGAGATAATTTGCGTTCTGTACTTGATGTATATCCAAAATGATATTTTTTTAATCGGAATATAAACGCTAGTTTGTGAATCGAAATGTGATCAAATCGTGAAATTGGTGTCAATACCCAGCTCTGGGCAGCCCTATAGTGTGCATATAAATTGTATTTTTAAACACTGTGCTGGATTGTCATCTTCCATAAGTGGTATAATTAAGAATATGTGATATGAAGAAATAGGGAGAGTCACTTATTTTCCTCTGCTGAAGTTGGAAAAGTTTTGGTAACGATTTATCAAAGAATGAGCAGAACCTCAGAGCTCTGCAGCTCACTCAAGTGTGTGGACTTTAATCGTGATATCAGTAATGGTTTAGCCCAGCCGTTGAGATCAATCTGCCTATTACACACAGACTGAGCTTTGATCAGAGCCGAGAGAAACAGAGCGTTACGCTGTGGTAGAAACAGAGGGATAGTTAAGACAAAGAAATAAAAGGTGAGAATTCAAAAACAAATGTGTTAGGGTTTTATGGTGTGTTTGTGTGTGTGTGTGGGTGTGTGTGTGTCTCTGTGTGTCTGTGTGCCTCTCTGTGTGTGTGTGTGTGTGTGTGTGTGTGTGTGTGTGTGTGTGTGTGTGTCTGTGTGCCTCTGTGTGTGTGTTTGTGTGTGTGTGTGTGTGTGTGCATGTGTGTCTCTGTGTGTGTGTGTGTGCGTGTGTGTCTCTGTGTGTGTGTGTGTGTGTGTGCGTTTGTGTCTCTGTGTGTGTGTGTGTGCCTCTCTCTCTCTCTCTGTGTGTGTGTGTGTGTGTTAATGAGTGGGAGTAAACAGAAATGAAGTGTGTGCACATGTAAGCTATTGTGGGAGTTATAATGTGTGCCACAAACGTTGAGGTATAAGGTCGTACACTGTAATCATTTCCTCTCGCAGCCTCAGTCTTGAGAGGATATTGAGAGATAATAGTGTCATGAGAAGGGCTACTAAATAAGAACCACACTGAGGGTGTTTCTAACATTAAGAGCTCCTGAGAAACTAGGAGAAAAAGAGAGAAGAAAATACAAATGCATGAATTTACAGGAAGAAGCAATGAGAAGACGTACAGAAAATCCTATAGATTTACAGGGTTATAGGTCATAGGCGTATCATGAATTGCACTGTTATCTGTCAATGTCATGAACCCTTGAGGTGAACTCCCAGCAAGCAATTGTGCGTTTAAAAGACGTCTAATAGCGTCCAAACACAGCCCAGACGTCTAAGCTAGAACAAGACAACATTTGGGCTGTCAGTGAAAATGTACTAGACATCTAACCATTGCCCAAGAATAGACTAGTCATCAATAAAATAACATGTCAAAGAAATGAAACCGAACACCCACTGTTGACTTTGCTTATATGATGGAATATCCAACGCTATCTCATGAGCAATTCGTACGAATTCGTACAAGAGAGTAAAAGGTGGCTAATTCGTACGATTTATCTAAACCCGCGTGACGGTCAGGTGTAGGTCTATCGTAAGAATTCATATGAATTGGGCAACTCGTAAAATATGTACAATTTAGCAAAAATATTACAAATTCGTACGAGTGAGCTCATATGAATTCCTACGAATTAGCCACCACGTAGAAATTGCTGTGAGATTGGGTTGGATTATCATACATCTCATACATACAAGTTATTTACGACATGTAACCAAATTCAAGGTTATTTTGGCTAGAAGTGTGTTACTCATTGCCGGACTATATCGGTGTCAGGTTTATGTGAAGGATGCCGAAGACACGGGAACTGCAGTACAGCTGATTTATTTAACAACTGGACATACAGGGACAAAGGAAACCTCTCCAGGACTTCAAAACACACTCAACCATACATTGACGATGATCAACAAACACTGAGGGAAAACACAGGGCTTAAATGAACAGGGACTAATGGGATAATTAACAGAACACAGGTGAAGGGAATTACTAATTAAACACTAACAGGACTGAAAAAATCACAAAGACAGGGGGAAACAAGATCACAAAACTGAACTACACATGACGGCTATTGCATGCTGGGAATATCTGTGAGGCTACCCATGAGTTGTGCTTTAGATTTAGTTTGGGGAGGAGCATTTTCTAAAAATACTCTGAATGGACACGAGTCTGTTCTCACTGTCTTCCCTGTCCAGTCCGGTCCATCCGGTTACATGGTTATTGGATGCCAGACTGGTCCACGGGCTGTGAACTGACTTGGGCTGGTAACTCAATGCCAGACTGGTCTACTGATTGTGAGCTGTCATGGGCTGGTTGTTGAATGCAAGACTGGTCCACGGACCGTGAGCTAACTTAAATTAGTTGTTGGATGCCAGACTGGTCCACAGATTGTGAGCCGGCTTGGGCTGGTTGTTGGAAGTCGCATTAGCCCACAGACTATGAGCTAACTTGGGCTAGTTGTTAGATGCCAGACTAGTCCACAGATTGTGAGCTGGCTTAGCCTGGTTGTTGAATGCCCGACTGGTCCACAGACTGCGAGCTGATTTGGGCTGGTTGTTGAATGCCAGACAGGTCCACAAGTTGTGTGCTGACTTAGGCTGGTTGTTGGATGCCAAGCCGGTCCACAGATTGTAAGCTGGTTTGGGCTGATTATTAGATACCAGACTGGTCCACAGAATGTGAGCTAACTTAGGCTGGTTGATGGATGCCAGAATGGTAATCAAATTATGAATTGACTTAGGTTGGTTGTTGGATGCCAGACTGGTCCACAGACTGTGATTTGGCTTGGGCTGACAGCAGGCCATCTGACAATTCAACAAACCGTGGGCTGATTTGGGCTGTTTTTTGGATGCCAGACTGGCCCACAGATTGTGAGCTAATTTAGGCTGGATGTTGGATGTCGGACTGGTCCACAGACTGTGAGCTAGTTTAGGCTAATTGTTGAATGCCAGATTGGTCCATTGACTGTGAGCTGGCTTAGGCTGGTTGTTGAATGCCAGATTGGTCCACAGTTGGTGAGCTGACTTGGGCTAGTTGTTGGATGCCATTGTATGTTGTTGTATCTTGATCATTTATTTTTTAAATGAGTTGGAGTGACCTTGGCTTTAGAAATCTTGGACTGATTTTTATAGTTTATGACAGTGGTTCTCAATCATGGTCCTGGGGACCCACAGCTCTGCACAGTTTGTATGTCTCCCTCATTTAACACACCCGATTCAGATCATCAGCTCGTTAAGAAAGAGCTATATGAACTGAACTGGGTGTGCCAGATAAAGGAGACATATAAAATGTGGGTCCCCAGGACCAGGATTGAGAAAGTCTCGGTTACGTTTGTAACTCTCGTTCCCTGAGTAGGGACTGACGACGGAATGACGACAAATGGGGTTTCGCTTAGAACACCTATCGACTTCGAGTATACAAAAACGAGCCAATGGCAAAGAAATGCCATGGGTCTGCGGAATTTGCATGACGTAACTCCGCCCCACCTCATGGGTATAAAAGGAGGACGCCGGCAACATGCAGTTATGTTTCTTCGCTGAGGAGCCAAGACTGAGCTCAGGCGATCCCCGCGGTACAGTGGAAGTGGCAGGAAGACGTAACGTCTCCGTTCCCTACTCAGGGAACGAGGGTTACATACGTAACCGAGACGTTCCCTTAATGGTCACTCCGAATTACGTCGGAATGACGACGAATGGGGTTATCAGTCTAATCACGCCACCTTCACAGCTGTCTTCCAGTGCCCTGCGTAAATCTGAGACCCTTGTGTGAGACTAGCACGGACGAAGGACTCCTATTTAACACAGGAATACCAAGGTACACTGGGAAGCATATCCCATAGTTTAGAGGAAATATACATTTAACACCAACCCAGAGGGAGGGGGGGGCATTTGGAAATACACATATGACCCGAAGGAAACATATGGAAAATACTGGGGTGTCCAGCCGCAGGTGGAATATTTCAACCCCAGGGGTAGCAAGGTGGCTTGCCAAGGGAAAGACACATGCTCAGAGAGGCTTACAGTGGAAATACACGTGTGGGGGTAGCTCCGAGGAGGGACCATGCACACGGGAGGCACCTAGCCGACGCACAGGAAATAGACACTGGCGCTAGCATCAGGGGTGCTGGAGGAACTCAGGGCTTGCGGAGAAGCTCACCTGAGGAGAATATCGCACGTATCCAGTCCGTAGAGTGGAATGGCGAGCAAGCGAAGACACCTGAGCGGGTCCAGTACTAGCTAGTTGAAGCGAGTACATGAGAGGACACTGGCTCCACTCGGAGATTGTAAAATCTGGCGAATGTGTTAGGTGTCGCCCAGCCTGCAGCTCTGCAGATGTCTGTTAGCGAGGCGCCATGCGCTAGAGCCCAAGAGGATGCCACACTCCGGGTGGAGTGGGCAGTCACACCAAGGGGGCACGGTCGACCTTGCTGCTGGTATGCCAAAGCAATGGTGTCCACTATCCAGTGAGACAACCTCTGCTTGGAGAGAGCCTTTCCCTTCAGCTTCCACCATAACAGACAAAGAGCTGGTCTTAGGTCCTGAAACACTGCGTCCTGTCTACATAGGCGAGGAGAGCGCGTACTGGACAGAGCAGTGCCAAGGCTGGGTCTGCCTCCTCCAAGGGCAGCGCTTGCAGGTTCACCACCTGGTCCCGGAAGGGAGTGGTAGGAACCTTGGGCACATATCCAGGCCGGGGTCTCAGGATCACGTGAGAGTAAGCCGGCCCGAATTCCAGGCACGCTTCGTCAACGGAGAATGCTTACAGGTCCCCTACCCTCTTGACAGAGGCCAGTGAAACCAGGAGCGCTGTCTTTTTTTCATTGACAGGAACTTAAGCTCCACTGATTGCAGAGGATCAAAGGGAGCACTCTGCAGGGCATTTAGAACCACCGCGAGGTCCCAAGAGGGAACGAGAGGAGAAAGGGGAGGATTCAGTCTCCTCGCTCCTCTCAAGAACCTGACGATCAGGTCGTGCTTCCCTACGGATTTACCTTCTACCAAGTCATGGTGTGTGGCAATAGCGGCAACAAACTTTGAGGATGGAGGGAGAGAGCCTTCGCTCCAACCCATCTTGAAGGAAGGAAAGCACAACACCGACCGAACACCTCCGGGGGTCTTCTCGGCGAGAAGAGCACCAGTTGACGAAGAGGTTCCACTTCAACGTATAGGCGTGTCTCGTGGACGACGCTCTAGTGGAAGTGATGGTAGCCACCACCGCTGGTGGTAGGGTACTCAAACCTGCCTCAGGGTGCCCCGTCCCTGAGAAAGGAGGTCCTTCCTCAGAGGGATTGGCCAAGGAGGTGCTGTCGCGAGGAGCACCAGTTCGGAGAACCAGGTCCGGGTGGGCCAGTACGGCGCAACTCAAAGGACCTGCTCCTCGTCGTCCTTGACCTTGCGCAAGACCTGCGCTAGAAGGCTCACTGGGCGAAACGCATATTTACGGCCCCGCGGCCAGCTGTGCGCCAGTGCATCCGTGCCGAGCGTGCCCTCGGTCAGGGAAAAAATACAGGACGCAATGGGTCGAGTCGTGAGAGGCAAACAGATCTATCTGTGCGTCCCCGAACTGGTCCCAAATCAGTTCAGGGCTCCGGGAATATAAATGGCTCGAAGCGACCTCAGATGCTTCTGACTCCATAAGAGGAGGTGGCGAGCGAGTTGCGACATACGGCGGGAGCGTAGACCACCTTGATGGTTGATGTACGCTACAGTGGCGGTATTTTCTGATCGGACTAGTACGTGTTGACCCTTGAGCAACGCCCGAAAGCGGTGCAGGGCAAGGCGTACTGCCAGCAACTCGAGGCAATTGACATGCCATAGGCACTGGGGTCCTGTCCAGGCCCCGCGCCCGTCTCAAAAGTGCCGCTTAACCCGGCGTTTAGCGGGGGCGGGGCTGGAGAGGGCTGAGGCATCCCCCCACGAACTTCCAAAGCCAGCCCGGGTGGACAGGCGGGGTTGGAACCGTGGGAGGGCGCCTATGGCGGTTGGCAAACTGAGGGATCTGAGCGGACGGCGGGGCCGTCGGCAGAATAACCTCAATCTGCTCAGGGGTGGTTGAGAACTGTTGGGCAGAAGTTCTCAACCGCACCGCCGAAGAGGCCGACCTGGGATATGGGGGTGTCGAGCAGACGAGTCCGCCGACATCCTGCACATCAGACCGGTCACCCCAGAGTGCTAAACATCACCTGACTTGGAGAGCGCACGGCCACCTTCGTCGCTCGGAGAGCAAGGTCAGTGGCGGCGCGCTTTTTGGTAGCTCATTAAAGAGCCTCGAGTCAGTCCCGCCCTCATGCATAACCATGAGCATCTGGGTCAGGTAGACCAGCAGAACGGTCATGGGATGCAGTGAGGCGGCTGCCTGTCCTGTGGCACTATAGGATTTCACCACAGATTAGTGTAGACGAAAAGAACTACAGGCTTCGGACGGGTGCTTAGGATTGCGCCGGGAAGCACTCTGAGGACACAGTAGCATCGCAACAGAGCGTTCAACCGGGGGGACCCCAGTGTACCCATGGGCAGCGGCCCCGTTGAGGGGAGGGAAAGGCGGATGAAACCAACGAGCGGTCCTGAGAAGACACGGGGGTCTTTCAGGACGTCGAGATCTCATCATGCACGTCCGGGAAGACAGATATTGGGGTTTGCCGTGGACGCGGGTCGGCGGCCTTACCCAAAAACAAATCGTCCCAGGAAAGCATGGCCGTCATCTCCGGATCAGACTCAGGCACAGCCAAAGCACACCAGAAGGTGGCAGCTGTGACGAGTTGTCACTTCCAGGAGAATAAAGCCCACCTAGTGATGCTGCTACAGACATAGCACCATCCTCTGTAGCTTTCAAATGAAAACACACGGCCCACCCGAAGGTAGACTCGTGGAATCACCTGATCGCTAGCGGGCACCGTCATTGAAGAGGAGGGCTGGGGTTACGGACACAGAGTCGGCGCCTTTTTCCAGACCATCACCCTCAGGTCACCCTGGCCACCAGCCGAAGATCAGGGGGTGGATGAGGGGACTCTCACTCTTGCGAGTTCACCGAGTCTCGACCTAAATGACGCGATGATCATGTTCCCACAGAGAGAACATGAATCACCCACGAGCCCATCAGAGTCCGATACCAATCTGCCGCAACCAGAAATGCACGGGCGAGCCGTCTTTAGAAAGACGTGCCGCGTGCGAGCTCTTTTGTGAGAGGAGAAAAAAACTCCGCGATGTTGAGGCGAGCAGGGAGAAAACACACTCACTGGCAGATCACTGAACAGATCAGCAGGGAATGTGAACTCGCTGCAGATCGCCGTCACACCAACACCGGAGAGAATGGCTCGTCTCGTAGAGCGAAGTCAGAAATGGCTGTGGAGTGAAGAGATACTCTTGGCTCCGAAGCGAAAACATAACTGCATGTTGCCGGCGTCCTCCTTTCATACCCACGAGGTGGGGCGGAGTTACGTCATGCAAATTCCGCAGACCCATGGCATTTCTTTGCCATTGGCTCGTTTTTGTATACTCAAAGTCGATAGGTGTTCTAAGCGAAACGCCATTCGTCGTCATTCCGACGTAACTCGGAGTGACCACGAAAGGGAACCACTGCTTTATGACTTAGTAGATACTGCAAGTTTTCTGTGTGACTGCATGTTTGCATTTGCAGTTCAGTCATAGTGACTTCATTCAGGGTGCTTTCACATCTGTGGCTCGGTTCATTTGGTCCGGTGGTCCAAAAAATTATATTTTGTAGCATTTTTCAGGCGTTTTGGTTCCTTTTCACACCACACTGATTGCTCTGGTCCGAATAAGTTGAGGAAACGAACCAAAATGCAGTCACGTGACAACATTCAGATCACTCGTTGGCCAGATGGGTCTTGAATGTATTTCCATAACTGCACTTCGATTGGTCAGAATTAACGTGCGGGAAAATTACAACAGAACTCCCGGAAGTAAACAAAGAGGAGGAAAATCCGGCAGACAACACTATGGAGAGTTATTCGTTGAACAAAGCCAAGATTTTGCTGTTCTTGTGAGTTTTTGAAAGTTGGGGCCTAATATAGTCATCAGACCAAATGTCTATGAGGCTCCGCACCACCTAAAAGTGCAAACTGTCAACAAACATTAGTCCTCATCCCATAATGCACAGCGCCGCTGACTACGGCAGCTGGTTTAGTCCAAAAATGAGCAGTTCTTTGGCAGTCGGTTCTGTTCGAGGTCAGATCACGTTCTCACCACAGACAAACCGCTCCAGAGTCGTCTCAAAGTGTACCGAGACCGACGTTTGGTGCGCACCGAGTGCGATTGCTGCATCACACCGACCCAAACGCACCGCACCACGGGGGACAATGGCCTCCAGTGCCATTCAACCGAACTATATGAGGCAGGTGTGAAAGCACTCAGTCTCATCAACAATTAGGGGATTATCTTTGAATGTTATGCAAAAATCAGCATTATTCAGCAATTACAAGTTCTGTTATACTTGTTATTTGGCAATAGAAGACACATTTTGGCTTATTATATTTCCAAAGAAACCTTCAGTGTATGCAACAAGTCTTTATTTCAACAGAACCATCAGCGTTCAGATTGACATGTCTCGGCAGACTTAATGACCTGGTATTTGGGAACGGCGGTTATCATGGCATTGAACTGTGCTGTCGGGTCTGACGGAGGTGTGTGTGATTGCTGTTGTCATCTGTCTCCTGTCCAATACTCGTCAGTAATGTAACTCAGGCCAGTGTCATTTTCCAAGACCCAGGGAGAACCTGTCTTACTCAATTTTGCATACCTATCTGAAAACCCCCAGTATTTTTTGTTTTGGATGCTGGTGGCCAGCAGGTGACTGTGATTTCAGTTGGACATGATTGTGGATGAGCATCCTCGATTATCCTGGAACTAAAGTCCTATCAACTTGTATGGTTAGACTCAGGGCTGATACTGGGACTAGAACAACATTCATCAAACTATCATTCCTTTGTGGTTTTAGTGGTTGTTAATGGTTAGGGTTAGCGATAGCCACTTTTCCACTTTCAGGCCAGTGCTAGCCAGTGCTAACAGCATGCCGCGCGAGGCCAATAGCCTTGGAGCCGCGAGGCTATCATCAAGGTGTTTCCACTTTTGTTTCCCTAAAACCCGCCCTTAACACGCCCCCTGGAACAAATGTCACACAACTAGCTGACTGAAAACTACATAAAAAGAGAACATAAAGAGAGATACAGAAGTTATATGAGTTACCCAGAGTATCATTTTTGATTTGTCTGAAATCGTTCCCTAAACCCTTAAAAAGGGCACTATTTGAGGGGACACCCATTTGTAGTGGTGTCTGAAACCATAGTGGACTCGAGTGCACTCATTAAATCCCACAATGCACCGCAATAACAAGTGCACAACGACGAGGGTCGCGCTGAACGAATTCCCGCATCTCGCCAGAAGATGGCGCTGAATCATCCATCCATTTTCCAAACCACTGGTCCAATGTGGCTACAGTGTAATATCCGTATAAATTCCTGTTTAATCGATCATTAAATTGTTTAATTAAGGTTTATACATGCTAGTTTATATGACAGTAAGATAAATATTTTCATCTCAGCTGCCCTTTCAATGCACTCAGTGTTTGAATTCACTCACTCGTTTTCATTCACTCTATTAGTGAGTAATGTGGGGAATGGTGAATGAGGGCTAGGGGGCGACTTCGAACACAGTTTAAGTCAACAAAGGCGCAGGGAAACATGTATGGGAAAGTATGTGCTCATCATATATTTGAAATCCATCAAGTACGCTGTTTTAAAATGTTGAATTTAAACATTAAAGAATTTAAACATACTTTAAAACATGAAACCAAATAAATACACAATTATAATCATATAGTTCGTCAAGTTCTTATTTTCCATAACCATATGTGTATTTATTATCGCAATGGTTAGCCTTTAACATCGCATATAAATATATTTGATACGGTGATCTGAATCCCCATCGCAATTGGACGTTATTTTAAAGGGGGGGTATAATGCCCTTTTCACAAGATGTAAAATAAATCACTGATGTCCCCAGAGTGTGTGTGTGAAGCTTTAGATCAAAATACCCCACAGATAATTTGTATATAGCATGTTAAAATTGTCACTTTTTGAGGGTGATCAAAAACGCCTAGTTTTGTTTGTGTTCCTTGAAATGCAAATGAGCTGCTGCTCCCGGCACAGGGGGCGGAGCTTCAAGAGCTCGTGTCCTTTTACCTCACACACACATGCACTGAAAATTTCAAAAACATTTAGATTAAAAAAAAAAAAAAAAAGTCAAACTCAAGATGGAGAGACTCAAGAAGCATGTAAAGCAACCGGATCTAATCTTCTAGTCATTGATTAGCATATTCTGTCTTAATAATCTATAAATCACGTTCCCGGGGGCAGGGTTTATGTAAATATTGAGGTTGGTGATGTCACGAACCCCTGAAGAAGCTTGTTGTAGTCCCTATCAGCTGTTTGTTGTAGTCCTTAAAAAGCTATTTAAAAAAAAAAAATCTCCCTTTGCTTTGAATTTTGAGAGTCGTAACTTTGCAGATGTTGTTAGAAAAAGTTAGAAAAGTTAAATCATAATCACCCACCCCTTTAAACACTTGCTGGTGTCTGAAAGTGAGTTTGAGCTGAAACTTGTTTTAAATGTCATAAAAGTTGAGGACAGCCTGCTATAATAACATGGGGCATGAGCAGCGGTGTTGGCCGTCTCCTGACTCGGGTCGTAACCGCTCCTTACGCCACATTTGTAGGGGAAGTAAAAAATAAAATCGTAATGTACTTTCAAACTACAAATAAAAAATAAGAGAAAATGTGCAAATTATTCTAAATGTCTGTTTTACAATTCAGAGATGCATCATAACTCTCAAAGTTATGACGAAACGTTCTACCAGTAACGTTATATAAAGTTTAAAGTTATCAAAAAATAACAAAAAAATGAATGTATGTCAGTGATATTTTGTCATTCCATGTTTCCTTGTGTGTGCGTGCGTGTGTGTGTGTGTGTGCGTGTGTGTGTGTGTGCGTGTGCGTGTGCGTGTGTGTGTGTGTGTGTGCGTGTGTGTGTGTGTGTGTTTGTGTGTGCGTCCGTGCGTGCGTGCATGCGTGCGTGTGAGGATGTGTGTGTGTGTGTGTGTGTGTGTGTGTGTGTTTGTGTGTGCGTCCGTGCGTGCGTGCATGCGTGCGTGTAAGGATGTGTGTGTGTGTGTGTGTGTGTGTGTGTGTGTGTGTGTGTGTGTTTGTGTGTGAGTGCGTGCGTGTGTGAGTGTGTGTGTGTGTGTGTGTGTGTGTGTGTGTGTTTGTCCCTTTGGTTGATTCATGCCGTTCACCTATTGTTCATGAATTAACTCATTAGTTGCCTTTGTTTGCTCTATAGCCCTCAGTCTGGGTTATTTCTTTTGTCTGGTATGTTTGTTTGTGTTGTGTGTGTAGTTTTGGCTCATATTCTCCTGCAGGTTCTCCTTTGTGATTAAAAGACTCCTAAATGCTTATCTTTGACTTGTGCATGTTTGACTACACGTTACAATACATTGTTCATGGAACATTTTAGTTGGACATTCATCTAGTTTTTTAAACGTTACTACTTGTTTCAGAACATTCAAAAGAAACATTCAATAATATTTGAAGAATTACAAAATGGAATGTTCCATTAAAACATCTAAAAAACTGGATGTTTTAAACATTCAAAGAACATTCACAAAAAACATTTTAATGGGAACGTTCAGCCCGTTCTCATCCTTAGGCGTCATATGGGTGACGCTATATGACATTTCGTCGAAATACTACGCACATGGCAGCCTTTAGCGTCAATATGAGACGCAGAACCCAAGGCGTCATACAGGTGACTGGCATCCTTTAGCGTCAATATAAGACGCAGACCCTACCCCAGACCTAAACCTACCCATAACATTGCGTGTTACATTGACGCTAAAGGGTGCCATGTGCGTAATATTTCGACGAAATGTCATATGGCGTCACCTATATGACGCCAAAGGATGATAATGCGTTGTAACGTTAGTAAAACGTTCTAAAACGAACATATTTCTGTTAGCTGGGTTGAAACATTATATGATTAATAATGCTACTTTTTTAAAATGTTAATTATTTGTTAACTAACAAGTATTCAATGAGCTCATTGTTTCTGCATTAAATTATTACATTGTTTAAATGAATACATTTTTCGCTAACTGTGATTATGTACATACATTTCTGAAATACCCAATTTAGACAGTTACCCCTGATAACAGATCTCTCTGAATTGTAATGTGGACTCATGCATTTTCTGTAAAGCTGCTTTGAAATAATGTGTATCGTGGAAAGCGCTACAAATAAATTTGAATTGAATTGAATAAAATATATGATTTATATGTAAATTTGCCCTCAGCCTTCCAAAAACAAAAAACATCCTCCCTGCTCGGCCAATGAGTCTGTGTGTCATCGTGCAGCATGTCTTTGCCAGTGTAAGCAATCAGACATTAGACTGGCACCACTGTGTGTGTGTGTGTGTGTGTGTGTGTGTGTTCAAAGCGCAACTGTTAAACCTGAATGGTGATTGATGGAGGACTCAGCCAGAGCGGAGGCCTGGAGAGATGAAGACACACACACACACACACACACACACACACACACACACACACACACACACACACACACACACACACACACACACACACACACACACAGCGTGGTCATGCAGAAAGGACTGTTAAAAGGAGCAACACATGGTAAGCTCAGTAGTACAAACAAGCATTGATCAGAAAGAAACGCTCACAGGACTATTTATACATGTACACAAACACAAACACTATATCCACAGCACGACCTTCACCAGCTCCTCAAATAGACACGGCTCTCGGTTCCCTGCCTGACTGGACCCGGCTCATTCTGATCAGGTGTATCTGAAGGAGATCACAGCTGGACTCGTGACGCACCAGCTCTGCAACTGAGCCCGACACAAAACACACTCATTTGTGTATTACGCAGTATACAAAAGAGGATGAGACATGCAGTTATATTTGTTCTTTTGAAGGACTTTTTTTTCCATTAATTTTTTTTGGCATTGTAAGTATTTTATGTCTTAATTGTGTATCCAAAAAAACGTTTCATTTTTTTTTAGCTTAAGAACTTTTTTGTGAGTTAAAAAGTGTAAGCTTAAATGGATTCAGTCGATAGTTGTTTGTTCTTAATAATTGCATCTTTGCAGAAGCAGTTGACTTGATATAAATTAAATAAAGTACTTATATGCTTAGAAATATGCGTGTATTATTTAAGG